>CATIWM010657088.1:0-48468 GCA_949671775.1 Mallotus repandus
TTCATTCTAATGTTCTTATTTTTATTCTTTGTGTTTTATGTTTATGTGATGATGGAGACACGTGATTAAACTATGGAAAACCCATGAAGATCCATGAAATGCCATGGATTAAATCTTGTATTGATTTTATGTAGTTCCACTTAGTTTCTTATTTGTGTTATTTTATTTTGGCTTTGGGTTTGTATTTAATTTATTTTAATTTTCTAATAGTAGTTGCTGTAATAACCCCTTTAGTGGGATCATAGTGAAACCCTATAACTTTTATTATTTTTTAAAAATTGATTAGTAAACAGGTTTATTCAGTAAAACTCTAATAAAATCAATGGTGGCTTTAGATTAATTTTAGGTTGCATGTTAATTAAATTAGGGTTAGATGTTATTAGATATATGTTTTAATTGTTTTGTTTATTGGCTTGTTTATTATTTTGCTTCGTTTATTATTATTTATTTTTCATGATTAGCATTTTCATTCCTTTTCCTTTGTTTTTTTAGATTAAATCACTAGATTCACCTAATCATTAAATAGGCTTAATAATTTAATTAGATTTTAGGTTAATTAATTAAATGGAGTTTAGGCTCATAATTAATTAGATTTTAGGTTATAGATAACTTAGGCCCTCTTTAGTTAATAAAATTAATTTAAACTTAGTTCATTAATTAAGCCCATTTTTCATAATTTGTAGAATTAAGGCCATTTAATTTTAAAACTTGTAGATTTCGGTCCACTAATTTAAGCTTTCATAATTTGTAAACTTATGCCTATTTTAGAAATAAAATAAATAGACTTAGGCTCATTTAAATAAAATTGAGTTGGAATTAGGCCCATTAGCTTTAGGTTCATTTGTAAATTAAAATATGTAAACTTAGCTCACTTTAATTAAAAATATATAGATTAGACTAACCTATGGTTGATGTGCTTTGTATGAATACATTTCTTATATGCTTTTTCATGATTGGTTCCCTTTGAGATCAATGGATGTTTAATTAGGGTTTATATGAAATTGCACGTAATTAAAGGATAAGACAGTAATTTATAAACTAATTCTAAATGAATACGAGACTAAAAGAAGTTGGTATTTGTATCCAAAATTCCTGATTGTGGGCTAGCTTGTATTAGAGAATCAAGTTACTACCACCTTTAATTTATCCCGGTTATTACCCTAGGTGGCGACTCCTCATCTCCACACAATGTCTTTGTGATATAGTAGTGTGTTCCCTAAAGCCTTGAGCTCAAACAGTGTCGAGGTTGCAATAAACTTGGACGTGCGTAAAACCCGCCGTCTACACATAAGCAAGTCTAAAATCGACCTCTTAGAAATATGAGCACAATATGAACACATAAATCTACCACCACCAGGATTTTGATCTCTATAAGGAGTCAAACAATTTCTACACCTTTTCGTAACAGTCTTTTTTAGCTTTTGCAATTCAATAACTTCAAAATGCAAGCGAGTCTAGGTGAGGTGATCTCAAAATGAAAAGCAGGTGGTAACAGCTGGGAAAGAGCCCACTTCTAGATCACATACACTATACACATTATCCTCTTAACCCACTCCTATCTTCTTCCCCTTGGTGCTCCACAATTCAAAACCAAGCCAATTAATAAATAAACAACAAACCCTAAAAATTTATAAATAGAAACAAAAAATGCAAAAAGAATTTACAAATTGAAACTCTAATCCCTAAATTCCCTTTCGTATATATAATGCAGAGAGTGCTTCGAAACCTCAAGAACCCTAACAACATTCAAACATAAACAAAAATACAAAAACATTAAAATTAAAAAATCATAAAATAGAAAAAAAGAAGAAGAATAAGAAGCGATGAACATTGGCGATTTGGTTTTGAAGCGATGAATATTGGCGATTTGGTTTTGAACATTAGCAATTTAGAGAAAAAGAAAAAGACAAAGATAGAGAGACTTACAGATTGAGAGGGCATGGCGATTTGGTTAATCGGAGAAAAGAGAAAATGATATGGGAAATAGATAAAACGAATTGGGTGGCACGGGAAAATCGGAGCGGCCTAGTTGGTGGTTTAGGTCCGTTCTTATCAACGAAGAATAAGAACGATGGCAAGCAAAGTAATTTGGAGTGGGTATAAGGATGGCAAGGTTAGGTGTTGGAAAATGGGTTTGCTTTCAATCAATTCAGGGAAGTCTTCTGTTGGAAAATAGGTTTGCTTTCAATCAATTTAAGGAAGAAGGAACATTTTGAATTGAAAGAGAAAGAGACAAAATTAACCCTAATTTTTCACTTTAGTTTTGTTTGTGAAAAGCTGAGTTGGATTTATTTGCAGAGGTGGATGATTACATGAAAAAATAAAGTTGAGTTGGCTACAAAACATAGTTAAGGTGGATGCCACATATACACTTCCATTTGGTTTAACAGTGTAGGACTAATATGACAATAATTAATAGTTTTTAGGATTCAATTAAAAAATAAAATTTATTTAAAACTTGATTGTAATTTTGAGAAAGTTATAGGACTGATGGAATCACTATCTCTTTTGGATTTAAAACAAGCTAAACTGGTCTTTTTAGAAATGTTGCAACTTTATATTGTGAACAATTGGCGAAAATTGTTGCAGTTAGGGGCTATTGTTGGGCTTTGATTTTGCAGCATCTTTCTATTTTATATTATTTTTGTTACCTCAAAATATTAACATTAACGTTAACATGGTTAATGATTATCACTCAAAGCCTCTCAGATTCTTTTTCTTTTTGAATTCATTCATATAATCTTGCAATGCAAAGTCATACTGAATGTAAACAAACAGTTAGGACTCTTCCTATCCTTGCTGTTTAGAAAATTTTCCAGGATATTAACCTGGAATACTTAGTCATTGTTTGGTTCAATTCTATCAAGGAGTTCATTTCATTTGAGGATGAATTCTAAATGGAATTCATTTGCAAATAAATTTTTATTAATACAGTATATTTGATTTAAATGAATAATTTATAAAATTTATTTGAAATGAATTTCATATTTTATTATATTATGTTTGGTATAAATCTTGAATTTATATTTTTGTTAAATATACATTTTTAAATATAAAAATATTTTTGAAAATAAAAATAAAAAGGGATGTTTTAGTTATTTAAAAGTATAAAATTAAAATTTGTAAAATTTATTTAAAAATTTTAACAATTTTGATAGAATTTAATTTATTTATAATCAATTTTATAAATTTAAAAATTTGAAATTTTCCTATATTACTAACTATATCTATATACAGTTATAGTGCTCTCTGGTTTTCTCTGAACCAGTAGAGAAATAGTAAGTTCTCTCGCCGGTGAGAGTAGCTTTGTTCAGCTGTGAGCTTTTTGTTCCTACCAAATGCTTACTAAGTCATTAATGGTTTCCCCAAGTGCAAACCTACTTATAGTCTCTGGTAGCAACAAGAGATATGAAGAGAAAGAATGCACTATTGATCTGCTGTCCTCTGAACAACTGCCACTGGCTAGGCCAAGGAACAGGTTGGTTGGGCAGATTCTTAGCTCAATGGTTTACTCGGGGAGCATCTTGATGAATACTCTGTCACAAGTTTGGAGTTTTACTGTCGATATTCAGATCTAAGAACTGGGTTTTTAGAGCACTTTTATTCTCAGGTTCAGTAGTGAAGAAGGAAAAGAATGGGTTAAACAAGGTGTTCCATGGATGATTCATCGATCCCTGATGGTCATTGTGGTATGGGTCCCAAGTTATCAGTTGCGGAGATTGAAGGTAATACCGCAATCGTGTGGGTGCAGGTTTTAGGCTTGCCTCTTAACTACATTTCAAGGTTTAATGCATTTATTCTGAAGAAAGTTTCTTCAAGGATCTAAGAATCCACCAAGGCTAGAGTGAATAATGTTGTTTTATCAGAAAGATTTCAGAAGCTATCTCTGGAAATGGGCAAGCTTGTTCATGAGGGAGCGTGTCGATCCCAACCCCTTAGCAGGGAGTGTGATTATCACACCTCTGCGAGTAGCCGTTTGAGGCAAGAGATGGAAGGACAATGCCTGCAGCTAATCTCGCGTGCTCTGATAGCAGGATTTGTTAGCACTCATCTTGATTCTCGTGATATGAGAGTAGCTATTGACCAAGGAACTGCAGTTTAGATCAGAAGGGCGAGTCTGCGGCTGTGATGGGGCTCCATGGGAAAAGGAAGAATCATGATTCAGAACCTAGGTGATTTAGGCTCTATTAATATCAAGGAAGCCCAGCCTAGTCCAAAATCAAGCAAGCTCACCTTCGGAAATATTGGGGCCATGCAACAACCCAAGAAGCCCATGTCTGGTCCAGTTACTGAACACAAATCAATTTCTGATTCTTGAGGTTCTTCTCGCCTGCACCATTGGCACTACCATAAAAGGAGTAGTATGGTCTGCTGAGAGTAGCAAGTTGAGTTTCTCTCTCTCGGTTGCCGATGGATGCTCCGGTGTGTGCTGCTTTTTTGCATCATCGGTTGCATTATATAATGGAGTTCGGATCGTTTCAGAGGCGAGGATTCTGTCAAGCAGCTTCTGTAGCTGTAGCAGATGGAGGCTGTCATTCCCAAGACCTTCAGTTGAGTCTTGTTTGGCTCCAGGAGACAAATATTATTTTTGCCTGTGTCCTTATTATTTTCTTAGGTGCCTCCTTTTTGGATAATTTTTTTGCTGTTGTCTTAGATTTGCTCATAGTTGCTACTGAGACCTTTGAGCTTTAGTTTTTGTTTGTGTGTTTTTTAGTGTTTCCAAATTATTCCGGCTGTAGTCTTGCCTCGAACTGATATAAGGTGTTGAGAGTTCTTTTTAGACTTGAAAGTGGCTACCAAAATTATAGCCTCAAAGGCCAAGAACTACATTTTTATAGTTTTATTTTGTTCTTTGCTCCATGATTTATTTCCTATTGTACTGCCTTTTAGGCTTTGATCAATGATATCCTCCTTTCACAGCTATTCAGCCGTGGACTGCTTCCAAAAAAAAAATTTAATTTAGAATTACAAATAAATTTCATACAAAATTCATTTAAACCAAACATAGGTTTGCAGATAAATTCTATAAAATTTAATAAAATTAATTTATACCAAACACACTTTTAAAAAAATTTATAAAAAGGGTTCTCATTCTGCTGAATTTGTTCTGAAGGCAAATCTAGAGAAAATAATCTTCCTAACGAAGCTTACACTTGTCCACACCCTCAAACTTAGCAATCCCAATTCTATTAACTATTGTCTGATAAAAAAGGTCTCAGCTTTCACATCCACCTCTACATTTGTTTTTATAGTTTTAATCTGCATCTGCCTCATCCAACCCAAGAGTTAAAGCAATGCCCCAAACACAAATTCTGCCAACTTGGCCACATTACATGCACGCAGCAAGGCATCTCCGTCAATCACAAAATTGTCCCTTCCCATTATGAGTGCTCCCAAACACAAACATCCAGGGGAAAAAAAAAAATGCTCCCCTTAATCCAATCATGAAATGTACTTTTCCTGCTGCTCTTGAATAACCTTTGCTGAAGACTTGGCATCCAAATACAATGCGCTTACTTCCTCAAGATCCGCCTGCACATCATGCCAGCACAAAACAATACAGAAACCTTTACATATATGTAACAACAAAGCACTTTTCAAAGGTATATTTTCTCAAACACGAAATGCTGCTCATTTATGCTTATGAATATCACCTTGCAAATGTTGTCTCGGCCATTCATTTTCGCCACAATGCTGGCAGGCGATAACAGCTGAACTGCATGCCTGAGGCATAAAAAGGGCACAAAAAAAAGTTAAACGAATTCTTAAGACAGTATACAGAATTTACTTGCAGCACAGCATAACTTATAAATCTAATCCAAACCTTAAGGATGAGCGTTGGCCAATCTCTCCAAGAAATGCCAAACTTTCTTCATCTATAATCAATTCCTCCACCTGTGCACGTATTGCTAAAATCTGACCAAACAACAACAATCCATCAATTGGTGGCATTGGATATAATGCTGGAAAATTGCGAAGAAGTTCACTAGACAATACAAGAACAATAGATGTAAGGCAGAACCTGTATCATTTCAGCAGGACCATATATTTGTGTTCGTATAATCACCAATCGGTCTAACAAGTCAACAGGTATGCCATGAGGACTGTTCATATCCGTCCCTCTAACATCCAACAAAACATGCATGTCAGAAATTAAGAAACCATGACATAGCATAAAGATGCACAAGCAATTGACCATTTCAACACATAATGTGACACAGGTTAATAAACCATAAGCATTCTCTATTTAACATAACAGAAGCACAGAACCAGATATCAATCAGTTGCAAATTTTCATTCCTTAAAATTGCAAGTGGTCTATGATATTCAGAGCTCACGAGGAAATACAGAGGCATAAGTATTGACAGGAGAGAGAGGAATGAAATGCATATTATTGTTCTAGTGATTAAGGACCACAAGTATATACACCTTGGACAATCTAATGTGAAGTCACTTGCTGGTTCTTGAAGTTAGAACCACTAAAAAATTCCAAGAATTTTATCCATCAAGAATGCTCATGATGATTCAAAAGATTGGTCCCACTAGCAGCATTTCCAACGAGTGAAAAAGCAAACATCACATCATGCATAAACATTCTCCATACCTTACATTACATATTCCTCTATTTGTGGCAAATATTACTATTGGAGACAGTGAACTTTCCAATGCACGATTCAAATATGAAAAGCACTCCATGTCCAGCATATGTACCTGCAAATTGTGATTTAGAAAATTGCAAAACCAATATGGGAATAGAATGACATGGAAATGGCATAACAGAGAAAAGAACCTCATCAATGAACAGAACACCAGGGACAAGTTCTGCAACGCCTTCATCAATATATCGATTAACAACCTGCCATCAGCAGAACTTTTAATGCCTCCTTTTATAATTAAAAGTTCATAAGCAAAATATTTGGAACACAACAGAGCTCACCTTTGAGCAATTGATTTGGATCATGGAAAACAAAATATAGAGGGCTTACCTATTTTTAATTAAAAAATGAGAAAAACAAGATAAAAATTAATCTATCAAAGTCTAGAAACATTACAGGTTCCTCTCATGAATAACTTGTCAATTGAGTAGCAAGATCTGATTGTTAATTCAGTGGAAAATCTAATGCCATAACTTCATTCAGGAAAAAAATTTTCATATGTAAATATCTCTGCTACACCCAAAAGAGTAGTACCTTATTTACTTCCTGTCGCAGCTTGTCAGTAATTTCTGTTTTTCTGGGCTTCATCATTTGACCCATTAATGACAATATATCTTGCCCGCCTTGAGGTCTTGCATTTGCAGCATCTAGATCATGTAGTGATACATCCTGATGATGGGAAATTAAAAGGTGAGAGCAATACAACTTTCTATGAAACTTAGTTAGACCTGCAAATGTAGGGGAAATGGGTTGCAACCTATTTTAATTAGTGGTTGTTACCATCAAACCGCTTTAAGAAAAAGAGGCTATGATGCACATATTTGGCATGAAGTGGTTAGGAACATAACTCTATGATTTTGAAATACTGAAATGCACATGCCAGCTAAGTTCTTAACATTCAGAAGCATCCTTTACCAAATGATGCTAGGCCTGTTTAAAAAACTGGGCCAATTAGCTTGGAAAGGGGATATGATATAAGTTGAAAAGAGATACCAAAACAATGACAGAGAAAAAATAACGAGAGTTAAAGAGGTTTGCATTATGTGTAAATACATGGAGCAAGATAACTCCAAAGCAAATTTGCAGAAATACCTTCAATAAATTCAATAAAAGAGTGCAAAACTTTCACAACTAATAAAGGAGGTACCTGAACAATTTCTTTTTTTTTGTGAACTTCTCCCTTAGGAAGGGGGACATACTCTTCTGCTTCAAGGTCAAATTCTGTAGCAAAAGCATCACTTCTACCCACTCTTTTGACAGCTCCACTATTAGCTTCAATGTATATAACATCTCCAACTGCTACCTGTTGAATACATTATAATGGTATCAGAAGATACCATGCCATGAAAAACTGGTAAATAACATGAGAGTTGGAGAATGCAAGAATCCAAGAAAAGAAAGAGCAAACATAAGTGCCCTTTCATGACTGGACAGCTGAAAGAGCAAATAATTTTTCTTCATCAGGTCACTAATATTAAAATACATTACCTTCTCCTTAATTAAGGCATCATATATAGTCGGATCCAACTTTAGTTGCTTGGTTCCTTTGACAGTCTTTAGTCCAATAATTACATGACTTATGCTTTTACCATAGCCACCAGTAACACTTTCAGTTTCTTCTGGCGAAAGTTCAGTAACCTGAAAGAATATGAGCGAAATACCATGAATACAGACCAACTCTAAATGTTCATAGGATTGAAAAATAATGGTGATGATTCTCAACAGGAAAACACAGAAAATTTAACTTGCCTCTCCCTCATAGACCTCTTTATTTTCTTTGATACGTAGACCAATCGCCCTTCGAAAGTTTTCCATTAAAACTTCTGTTTTCTTCACTTCTGATGAGTATACTTCTGATCCAACCATTGGACAGAAAGGAACCTGGAAGTAAACAAATATGTACCTTATGAACATGGAAGACTGCTAACCATTGAAAATCAAAACTGAGAATATTTTCAAAGATCTGAAATGCATATAGGCTATATCAGGTACATAAGAAACTTGCTAAAAAAAACCTGAAAGAAGCAAGAATGTAAATACGTACCTTGCTCCCAAGTTCTTGGGATATTCCCAGGGCCAAAGCTGTCTTCCCAGTACCAGGAGGCCCAGCCAGTAAAAGTGCACGGCCAGCCATCTTTTTCTGTCTTATCATATCAACTACAAGACCAGCTGCTTCTCTTGCCTCCATCTGACCCACAAAGCCAGCAGATAACGGTACCGCTTTTCCACTGGGCTGGAAAGGAACAAATTTAATAAAATTGAAGCCGGGAAACAATGAATTCAATAACTCAATACACATCAACCGCATCAATTACCCATGTCCCCCCCTTCCTCTTTCAGCAAACTCAAACATCCTCCAATTTTATACAGAAGCTAGTGAAATGCTAAATTGCAGTATTCCAAGTGTGCAAGTATTCTTTTTTTTTTTTGGTTGGGGGGGTGGGGTGTTCTTTAAGTACCAAAAGAGTTCACTTGATTTGATATATGCATTAACTTCTAGCTATTCAAGAAATTAACAGACATCAGCATTGCTACCAAAAATCATTTTCAAGAAAAGATGAACAAATAAACAGGCTTTCTAGTCTCAACCCAGCAGAGAAGAAAAGCCAAATTCAAAAAAAAAAAAAGAGAGACACTTTAGAGAAGCACATTGACCAAACAAAGACAAGAGACTACTGATATTGACCAACTGGAAGTAGGATTCCTTTCTTATTCTCCCTTTCATAGACAACAGTACAAGCAACAATTTTTCTCTTTTCTTTAAAAATTCATAGAATTATGCAACGAGTTTTCTTGGGTTCAACATCCGGTACAATGTCCTATTAAATTTTTAACATTGTAAAGAAAGCTGAAGCTCACCCATGGAAGCCGCCTATAACTTGAGTATCGAAACGCAAGAAGGCTAAACCCTAATAGAAAGGAAAGAGAGAAAAGATGGATACCTCAAGGCCAAGGCCTTTGATATGAGTGTGAGTAGCGACTCTCTGTTTTTTGGCAGTTGATTGTACCTCTTCTATCTTCATCCTCTCCATCTCTCTGCTGCTTTCTGTTTCAAAGCTTCTAGCTTTGTTACTCTTGCTCACAGGCAAAGCCAAAGCCTAGGAGACAAGAGGAGGGTGGGTTAAAGTTGGAATCCTCTACTTCGCTCACCCTAGCTCCTTTTATGCCCTTTCTTTCTTTGCCTACCACGTGTATTTTATTTTATTTTTTCCTTTCTTTTAAGCGTGCGATGCGATGCCAGAGCACTCGAAGTCCAAGGTCCATGGATGGATAAACCAAATCCATAACACCTTTGAGTCCAGTTCTCACACACAGCACAGGCACACCCATCAAACCCTGCACCAAAGTTAGCTCAAGAATTTGCTTAATGGATGCACTCTCCAGCATTTGTTGCTTCTCCATTTCAACCAAGTCTCTCTGTCATAGCTCTTCTCCAAAACCACCTCTCAGGAGGAACCTACCAAAAGTCGCATTATTCAGAGCTTCCGCTATTCCAGGTTTCCACTTCTCTTTCTCTGTTGCATAGGGAATGGCCTTTAACAAGCAGAAAGCACTTATGGGCTGTTATTCATTTTTCTGGTTTTAGTCCCGACATCTTTGGTTTTTTTTTTTCCCAGTGAGGGAGCTTGCAGAAGATGATGTTTTGAGAATATTTCTCAAAGATAGGGAACTTAATGGAGATTTTATTTCCAAAGCTTCTGATATGTTTTGGCTGAGAGAGGTTATGGATTTAGTTGATTTTGATGATGCTAAACGTGATGACAGTCCTCAAGACGCACAGGAGGTATGATGAACTATTATGACAATCCAGAAGAAGTAAACACAAATAAGTTTTCGTATTTACTTCAGAAGAATTCTCTTTATACCATTCTTACTCCCTATTATTAGAACAATATAGTGCCATTGGACGTGTAGCTCGGCGCCTGCTTTGCAATGTAGGAGGTCTAGAGCGTCGCATCACAGCTCCATCATTGCCTTTAAAAAGCCTGATGCACTAAGCAAAGAGAAATTAGAAGAATATAATCTGATTGTCATTGATCATAACAAAGTTGGGTTTTAAATTACAGCAATCACACTAATGAAGTTTTCTCTTTTTGCCTCTTCTTGCTAAAGATTCCACCACCATGGAAAATCTTTTGCCATCATAGTGAAAAAAATTGTTTTATTTGCAGGAGAGCTGTTTCTATCCGGGTGTTTATTTTTTATGGTTCTATTATATGTGCAGGTTATGGAAAGTCAAGACGATGGTGGCTTTTTGAAACTGTCCAGAACCCAGGAGTGGATATTAGGCGAGGACTCTGCACCAATGAATAAGAAAGCCATTGCTAAGGTCTGCTGAAGCCATCAGAGCTTTTGATCTTTGATGACTAAAACTTCCCCAGTTAGACTTTGCTGACTTGTGTACATCATAATGCAGGCTATGCAGAATGATAGTGACAGAAGGAAGAAGCTAAACTTTCTCCAATATGAAGCAGTATGATATTTTCCTTGGACTTGGCATGTTTAGTCATTGATGTTACATCTTTGCTTTATGGGTCTATAATATATTTTCCATTAATTTCATGGAATTGATAGTGTCACTTGACATCGTATGTAATGTAGCTGTAAAGACCTTCGAGATGCTTTTTTGTTACATGTTGCCTGAAATGTGAAATTATGTCCCAATAACCAAAAAAGCATTATGTTTTTCTGGTGAATTAATGGAAAATTCACTTCTTCAAGAATTCATTACAACTTATACTAAAAATAGCTTTGTTATACTTGTACTAGAATATGCTGATTCTTTGGTTTTCTTCTTGCAGCTCAAAAGAGAACTGATGCTTTTATCAGTTGGCATTGGAACTGCATGTACTGGGTATTGTCTGATTACTTTATCTGTCCAGGTAAACTTCTGTCTCATATAATATTTGTTATAAGGGGCTACGTTTCAAAAATTAAATGCTTTGAAAAGTGATTGTGAGCTTCTATAACTAATCAGTCGGCATCTCTTTGTTGATGATGGTGAGTGGAAAAATCTTGACTAATGCACAGCCTATTTTTGATTAGTTGTGAGATTCTCGATTTCCTTTTTTTTTGTTTTTGGAAATGTCACATTTGAGCTTAGAGGAGATAAACAGGGTAGTCTCCTTTTATTTTTCAGAAATTTGGAACATCTTCTTTCAATTCTAAAACAGGCATATGAACAACTGGATGGATAATTTCCCTACAGAAATCTGACCTTATTATTGATTTTGCAGGCTGCTATTAGCTATGCAGTTGGTGTACTTTTCAGGTTAGTTGATTTGCTTCAAGACTAGTAGTTGATATGTTGTGGATGTAGGCTACTTTTCACTGAAGCAAAAGCATTTTTGAGCCTAGATCTTACTTTAGGAAGGAAAGGGGAGTCAATGAGTCACTTGTCAATATGTACCATTGTCTGCACTTTGAAATTTTCATCAAGGATCTATACTTGGCAAAGTTAGCAAGTTCCATTATCTTCACACCAACAGAAAATATGATCATCCCAAATGTTTTTTTTTTAAAGAAAATAAAAATTAGATGCTTAAGGATGTTTATTTCTGGAGGTAGCTGCAGAGCAAATTTTCATAGCCTTATTGTCAATCACATTCAAATAGAGCTTATAACCTTCTTGACTTGGATAAGCCAATTATTTTCTCAATTAAAAGTTATTTGTTGATTAACTGGCTTTCCATCAAGCTGAACTTTGTAATGGCACTTTTATGCTATTTTGTAGGAGAATTTGTTTTCCTTCTATTGTTGTTATTTTCTTCCATCATGACCAATTTCACTTCCAGTGCAGTTGCCTGTATCTTCAACTCTTGTGCAAGCATGCAGACAACCTATCGAAAGAAATGATTCCTCCGATTTTCATGAAAAAGAAGTTAAACAAGTACTGCAATACTTCTTCCTATATTTATCCATGTTTTTGTTGTTATTTTCCAAGTTCAATAAGCTCTTCTTTTTAGAAACTTATGTTTTATTTTTGGTTTCTTAGAATTGGGATAAGAAGTGAGGATCTTAGTGACTTGCTAGAGACAACAATCAAAGGAATTGGCATCGCACTTTCATCTCCGAGGCTTGTGATACCAGCTGCAGTTTATGGATTGTGGGTCCTGTCTCATCACTACTTTGCCAATGATGTTTTTGATTTCCAGGTAAACCTTTGAAACAATTTTTTTGTGCATTGCGGTTGCATTTTTGTTAATAGAAGGAATGGTGAAGTACTCTCCTTTAGCTGATACAATAGCAAGGGAAATCTTAAAATTGGCAGTAGGTGTTAGTAGTAGGGTAGGGTCAATTGGATTGCAAAATGTAATATATTTTTTTGTTTAACATTAACAGATTGTCCCAGCTATGTTTGGTATGTTCGTATACAAAGCTGCTGCTCTTGTTCAAGTCTATAGAGATAATGAAGACCTGCAATTTATATTCCCAGAAAATGTGGAAGGTCCAAGCGACTGAGGTGTGCAAGAAATTGCTATCCTCACCCAAGGTGTTCAAATGCAGTGCTGCCTTTACTCTTTGATCATTTGAGAGCAACATTAGATGTTTCTCACAGTCTCGCCAAATCGAAGAAGAACATCGGAGCATGAAAACCGAAGCTGCAGAGTGATTTGTAGGAAATGATATGAGGTGTAGTGTAGATAAGATGCACAATAGCTTATGTATATGGTTGCATCAGCCCATCCTTGTACACCCATTGTAACATGGAGGTGGTTGGTTGCCAATGCCATGAAAAGTGTAAATGATTAGGTGATATATTATGGAATTTTTGTTGGTGATGAATAATGTATAATCTTTGGTCAAAAAAAAATCTGATAAAAAACACAGAGAGTGTTTGATAATGTATGTGCATATCTTGTGCATGGAAGATGAGTCCACCCAATTGATGTCGATCACAATGCAAGCGTCAAATGTGGATGCTGCTAAACGACGCCGTTTAAGTAGTTCACAGCCACATCTAGGTAATTTTTAAGTAGTTTCAGTCAACGAAAACTCCAGAAAACTGCTGCCTGGAAAACATACATACACTACTACTACTTACTGTACATCATATTCAATTCTGTCACAATAATACCAAAAAATTTCATTTTTTTTAAGGAAAAAAAAGAAAAAAAAAACCCTAGATTAGATTAAATTAGATTTGATCCGTTGCAGTTATAGCTGTAGTTGTTGTGGTTGTAGATCCCATCCAATTCAAGAAAGCCTAAGCCATGGCTTCTAAGAAACCACGCCACCCAGAAATGCTGGACTCCCTCTACTCTGTCGTCGCTCTCCTCTTCATACTCCTCGCCTGCGTCCACCTCTGCGATGCCGCCACCGTTGTCGACGTCTACCGTCTTATTCAATATGACATCTCCGGTGTCCCTTTCGGATCTCGCCTCGCCTCCCTCAACCACCACGCTACCTCTTTGCATTTTCCTCCCTCTGCTGATCTCTCGCGTGCTGTCCTCATCATCCCTATTCGTCAACTCAATATCACTACTTCTCTTAAAGGTACTTTTTTTTTTGTTTCTTTTGGGTTTCTATCTGCTACTTCTTAGTTAATTTTTTTTAATCTACTTATTGAATCAATTTCAATCTTAATGGGCGGCGTAGAGTACATTACTCAAAGAAAGCCGCTCGGAGGATTGTTGTTTTTGCTTCCTCAAGCGTTTAATTTGGGAAACAGAGGAGGAGGAGGAGGAGTGAGCGAGTCCGGTCATCAAGCCCCTGACTTAGTCCTAGTCAGGACTGTTCTCACTGAAATTGAACGCTTACTTCTCCATGCCAACTTACCTGTTAAGTCAACCCCTTCACTTTTTCAAATTTTGCTGTTCTCTTTACATCTACACACCACTCAACTTCTGGAGCTTTTTTTTCCCCAAATTTTGCTGACTTCATTATTTGTGTGCCTGTTGATTTACGTTGATTGCAGTTTCCCGTGTATTTTGCCTTTGAGAACGATGACATTGATGCTGTGTTTGCTGATGTCAAGAGGAATGACATAACTGGTCAACCAGCTACTGCAACTGCTGGCGGGTTAGTTAGTTGATCACTTTTCCTTTTAGATAGTGAAATTTGCGAAATCTAGTTAGTTCCATGTTTCTTTGATATAGGATGTGAACGCTTGTTATGTTAAATATTAGTTGGATACTCTATCCATGATTGTATGTTCTTTAACAGAAACTCTTGCTCTTGTACTCTTATTTTATTTTCCTTTTGCTCTACCTTTATCTGGGCCTTAAATTTTTTTTCATGTCGATTTGCTAATGAGGTTTTGATATTAATATGGGAATTAATCATTTATTGTTCCTGTAAATCTGATTCAAACATCCAGTGTGTGCGGATATCAACTCATGGTTGGTCCTGCCTGTCTTTGCGTGTCTGCCTGTCTCCATATGGGTGTTAGTTTTTTGTTCTTTTGATATGGATAAAGCTTTGGTGTTTGTTCATTGCTGTTAAGGTTTTGAATTTTATATTTTCTTGGAAATCTTGCAGATACAAGCTTGTTGTCTCAGCACCAGAGCCTAAGAAAATCGCTTCACCCACTATCACAAACATTCAGGTCCCCTCTAAACATTTTTCTTACCTAGTGAATATGTTGTACATAGCTGTTTTTAATCATTAGCTTTGAATAACTGGACTGATCAATTATAGTTTTTTGTTCTTTTTTTGCTGAGGGAAAAAGTAATTGTAGGATTTAATCGACCTCTAAATCTGGCTTGTGAATCATGATTTTGTGGCAGAGTTGAAACACGAGGCATTTTCTTGCTTGGAAATAAATTATGTTTCCTAAGAGTTTGTTATCCTGTGTTTATTGTCTTTTTATGCCCTGTTATCCTACCTGTTGCTTTCATACTATATTTTGTGATAATTTTATAGTGCCACAAGTTGCTAGGGTACTTTTTCTCTGGTTAGTTTTGATTAGGGAAAGACTTTCTACTGTCTGTTGTGATACCGCTTTTTTTTTGCCACTGCATTCCATGCCAATTTAGGTTTTCTTTGTTTCTTCTACTGTTGAACTCACTCACTTTAGTGCAGCAATGTATCAGTAGCTCCATGAGTTAGACGACAAGTTTAAAATTTGAAAATAAAAAAATTGATTATGTATCTGTCTTCGTTGATCTTGTTAATGGTGACTGTGTCTGATCTGAACAATCATTTTTTTTTTTTTTACTTGTCACAGGGATGGTTGCAAGGTTTAAAAGTTGATGGAGATTCAAATCAACTTCCTACCATTGCTATTGTAGCATCATATGATACATTTGGGACTGCTCCTGTAAGTGATTTTCCATACTTCTTAAATTATACCTACTTGTAGAGGTTGTATAATGATGTAAAATAACTACTTGTGTAGGCATTATCTGTTGGAAGCGATAGCAATGGAAGTGGCATTGTGGCTCTTCTTGAAATAGCTAGGTTATTTTCTCTTCTTTATTCAAATCCAAGGACAAGAGGAAGATATAATTTACTTTTCGGGCTAACATCAGGAGGACCTTATAACTACAATGGAACACAAAAGGTGCTTATCACCCATTGTTGGTTATACTTAACTATATTTTCCAGACTTCTGCATTCATTATCTTTCCTATTAACTTATATGTGCTGCCCATTTTTTCTTTAGTACAGTCTATTTATGTTGGTTTTTCATCTTCTGCAGTGGCTTCGGAGCTTTGATCAACGCTTACGTGAGAGCATTGACTATGCCATTTGCTTAAATAGTATTGGCTCATGGGATAATGAATTGTGGATTCATGTGTCTAAGCCTCGTGAAAATGCCTATATTAAGCAAATTTTTGAAGTAAGCAGTTGGAAATTTTTAACAGAATAGAGATTTTTTCCACTTTGACCAAGTAGAGCTACAGTGTTTTACGGTTTGATGTGAACTTTTCTGTAGGGTTTTTCAAGTGTAGCAAAAGAGCTGGGATTTGAAGTTGGTTTGAAGCACAAGAAAATCAATATTTCAAATCCTAGAGTAAGTTGATCTAACCTGAATATGATATGAGCTTTGGGGCAGAATATTGAAAGAAGATGATTTTCTTTGGTTTTTAATTTATTCTTTATCTGCATGTGTGAAATTCTAAAAGGTCTTTTTGATTTTCTGAATGGTTGATTAGTTGGTACAGGAATAGCATTTCCCTTTTGTCAGTGTCACAACCATACATCCTCAATCCTATATTTCCTAGAGCAATCGTGAGATAAACTTTTCTCAGAATTACTGTTCTGTAAAACTGATGCATTCATCCAGTTATATCAGTCTATTTGGTGCATGCATTTTTTTTAATAACTGATCACATTGTTTCTTTCTGTTAGATTGTCATCTACTTAATAATGATATTATTTATTTATTTCCCTTGCACTGTGTCCTTGTAGAATATATTTAATTGATGTGGATGGCTGGGCATCTACCATTATCTCTTAGACCAGGTGATATAGCTGTTAACCTGCTGTAGGTCGCTTGGGAGCACGAACAGTTTTCTAGGCTGAGAGTCACTGCCGCCACCCTTTCTGAACTCTCTGCTGCACCTGAAATGCTGGAAAGCACTGGAGGTCTACCTGATAGCAGGTTGTGCCTTCTAACTTCTGCATTAGGGGAATTCAGATTCTACCTTTTTACATTTTCCTGACATCGTGGTTGCTGGACAGGTATTTTGTAAATGAAACTGCAATCATCAGAAGCATCAAATTGGTTGCTGAGAGTATTGCGGTAAGGTTTCTGGACAAGGATTTACATTAGGACAGATGATAATTTTTAATATTTCTACCTTGATGTCTTGTTTGATGGTCAAACTCAGAGCAGTGCCTCACTGGGAGCAACGTTCCAAGCTCTGATTTTGTACCCATGTGTCTGTATGTGTGTGCGGGACATGTTTCTAAAATCATATACTTAGTTTTTCTTTTTTCCTGGATTTTCAGAGTAGTAAAATCTAGTTTCTTGGCAATTTGTGTGCCAAGCCAAAATCAATTTAAATTTTGTTGTTTTCCCCTAATATATCCTTCTGAATGTTTACAGAGGCACATCTACAATCATCAGGGAAAGAACATACAAGTTTTTGCAGATGACAGTGGTTTGGCTGTAAATCCTTCTTATGTGCACTCATGGTTGGATCTTTTGTCTCAAACACCTCGAGTGGCACCATTTCTCCCAAAGAATGACCCATTTGTGATGGCATTGAAAAAGGTGACTATTTATAATTTTTTCTTGCATATTTTATCCTGTTTTTATCTTTTTCTCTCTATTCTATTGTAGACTGTGTGGTGCTAACTTGAAGATTGTTCAGAGATTCTTTCAAGCACATTCTATATTTATATGATGTTTGTTCCTCAAAAAATCAAATTTTCATTAATTAGAGCCAACTTGTTTTTCTGTCTGATTGGAATTGAATTTCCAATGCAAGTGCAAGTTGTGCTAAGCCACTATGTTTGCAAATGCACAGCACATGAGATAAGATTCTGTTCTTTTTATGCGACAAGTACTTCCTCAGATCTATTTATGTGCACTCTGAGTTGTTTAACCTGTAATTTTCTTTCTGGGGATGAATCGGGTGGTGATGGTGGGGTTTGATGCCGTTTATGCATATATTGATGTTGAGTTTTCTCTAATTATCATGGATGTTATCATGTCCTTGGAATTTGAGTGCATAGTGGTTTTATTGAATTGGATGAGCAGTGGGTTGTGACGTGCTTGAAATTTGAGCATGTATTAGGCTAGGGATATTGAATAGGCAGAAGAGAGGAAGAAACTGAACTGTGTATAGGAATGCCAGGGAAAGGAAAATTTACCCATCTCTCTTTTTTTTTTTTTTTTTTTTTTTGACATTTTCTCATTCAATTTGACTCGTCAATTTCTTAATGCTTTGTCAGGAACTAGAAGATCATGTGCAAGAAGTAAATGTACAGCATGAAGTACTTGATGGGATGTTCACATTCTATGACTCGATGATGGCCAAGCTTAACATTTATCAGGTACCTTTTTTTGTTTGGCCATTGTGTTCGTACGTTTCATTTCTTTGGTTGGCCATTGCGTTCTTATGTTTCATTTCTTTTGTTGGCCATTGCCTTCTTATGTTTCATTTCCATATGTTTCTCTTTTTGGAGTCAACTTTCCTTTCGTAGTCATAACCTAATTTGTCAGTTACAGTGTTCGTTATCTGAAATCCTTTTTTGATGTGGGTCTTAACCCTCTACAA
This sequence comes from Mallotus repandus, assembly GCA_949671775.1. NCBI lineage: Eukaryota > Viridiplantae > Streptophyta > Magnoliopsida > Malpighiales > Euphorbiaceae > Mallotus > Mallotus repandus. Next base: position 18,830 of record CATIWM010657088.1, read on the forward strand.
TATGATGGTTGAGACAAGAATGTTATAGGATTAAATTCCTGTTGGACAGGATTTTCTTCTGTAAGTAAAAAAATATTGAAGCTGTACAACCTTCTCTGGAAAACATTAAGCACTACCTTCCTCCCTCCCTCCCTCCCTCTCTCTCTCTCTCTCTCTCTCTGAGAGTGCATATCAAACTAGAAGTAGCAACAGGGGTGCTGACCCATGTAACAGCTGCCCAAATTTTGGTTCTTCAAACTTAGGTGCACAATTTTTATGATAGTGAAGTCTTGGGAAAAAAAAAAGTTCCTCTTTTAGATGCATTTTGTTGACATGTCCCTAATACTGAATACATGTCCCAAAACAAAAGGAAGTTATTGTGCAAAGTTTTGTTTTTCTTTCTATTATTGGCATCATTGCTAATCTGCTAAAATGTATCATATTACAGGTTGCTAGTGTAACATTTGACTTGCTGTTGCTTCTGGTGCTGGGATCGTACTTGATAGTGCTTTTCAGTTTTCTCGTCATCACAACTAGGGTATTTCCCTTCTTCCTTTTAAATAGTTTTCTTTCTTCATAAGTTGCATGAAGTTGGACAAGAATTTAGTAGTCCTAATTGCCAATTATGTTGTTCACAGGGCCTTGATGATCTGATAAGCTTATTCCGACGGCCTCCCTCACGTAAGGTGAAAACAGCTTGATAACTGAAAAGTGTTTGTGCTTTCCAAAGAATTTTCTCACTGAAGAACCTCGGTAGTTTAGAACCTGGTATCTGCCACGGAGGAGTTTGCTAGGGGTAGCTAGCATTGTGTTGTTGAATAGTTCAGAATCACAAGGGATCATTTGAATTTTTGGTCCTAGGAAAGATATTTTATAGTTTATTCTGCTAGAAAGAGAACAACAAGGTGCGAAAAAAAATTTTGGTAAGATGCAATTTTCAAGCAAAATACTATTGTCAGCATTTTTTGAAATGATATTGCGTATTTTCAGAAATGATTATGCCATGCTTCATTTTTGGCGCATGGCAAAATTTAATTGGCCGGATTCAAAATGGCAGTGCTGTGTGCTGGAGCAATTGATTTTAGCTTGCTGACCGCTATTTTGGGTACGAACATTGATATTTAATCTTATTAAGAAGTCGTCCATTCAATTCAATTCCTGGAGCATTAATCAGCTTGAAATCGAAAGGGCGTAAGCTAGCTTGCACATTTAGCTGATAAAATGAAACAAGATGCATATACTGTCCTTATTTCAGCTGCAAATGGTGTTGGTTCTGTAAGCTTGCATTCAATGATTTAGAATTAGGCGGATGCCCAAATTGCGATGCCATAGTCAATTCAAGGACAAAATAGCAAATAAGAAAAAAAGAAAGAAACGTTGCTAAAACTAAAAAATAGTTCAACCAGTTTGCAGCATCAGTCTCGAGGAGAAAAGGCCTATGGAGAAAAGGCCTATGGAGAAAAGTCCTTCCTTGCTGTTCAGCAGATAAAGAATTTAGCCACAGGTGAAGAAAATGTAATATACTATTATATTCTCCAAAACTAAATGAATATGATGCACCAATATTTTCAGCATCAGAATACATTTCACAATTCAGAAATGCCTAATATAAGCTATGCCACTGTCGACTCATTCTCGGTGGCAACTTTATCTCTGTCGTCTCATTCTCGGCCGCGACTTCATCTCTGTCGTCTCATTCTCGGCCACTTTATCTACAAAAACATGACGTCCATCTATCACCTGCAGTTAACCAATGTTATTCTTGATATTCATAATTCAAAGAATGGAACTAAAAGAAAGCAGCTTACATTCCCATTCATCACAGCCAAGGCCTGTTGGGCATCATCCTCTGTAGCAAAGGTCACAAAACCATAACCCTTTGATCTATTGGTAGCTTTGTTCCTTATTATTTTAGCTGGAAAAGTAAATTGCTAGATGAGACAATTACTGCAGAAAATTTTGGACTTCAAAGCTAAAATGGTAGGATAGGGGCATACTTTCGACAATCTCTCCAAAATTTGAAAATGCTTCGGCTAATGACTTTTCTGTGCTGGAAAAAGATAAACCTGCAGTAAATGTATTAGTTCTTACAAGAGTAGTAGAATCTAAAATTGCCATCACTGGGGCTGCAGATTTTAGATTGATGAACAATATAGAACTTATTAATTAGTTGGAGAACAATTTATGTGATAAAAAGCTTAACAAACCTGACCAAATTAAGAGATAAGAAAGAAGAAAACCCCTTTAACCATTCTAATGAATTGAAGTTCTTATAGAACCATTGTGTGCTTTATAAGTTAAAGCTGTTGAATTTTTTCATCTAAAAGGAAGAAGGACAAGAAAAGTAACTCAAACCTTAGGGAAAGACACTTACACAACCATTTTTGCATAATGGTGAACAGAACTGAACTGCAAGTGTTATTGAATCAGAAATTAATGATGCTAAGTTTTAGCAAAGTGCAAGTTGAATCTTTTGGAAATAGGGCAAGAATATTACACAGGCAGTTCACCTAATATACGCTCGAGACAAAGTGAAAAAGGTTGGGGAATATAAACCCTGACAAAGACCATTCTTATGATGATAGCTCAAATAGGAAGTGATGGGTGTGGTGGAGAAGCCAAGAATCTTTGCCGTGCAGAAAGCAGAAAGTTGACTTCTTCTTCTTCTTACCATAAGGGAAAACAAAACCAAAAAGAAGTGATTTAAAGCCTGGAGCAGATAAATAAAGTCTCCTTATGTTTCTACTACAAGGCACAAAACATGACATCCTAATGTTCATCCAGCTAAAGCTAGGAACAGGAAACGTTATAAATTGGGTGAGTTAACAGTACTTCACAAATGAATATATTGAAAGTTATTTGGACATCATCAATCTTCACAGGTACATGACATGACATTTTCTCATCGTCTCCAAGACTTGAAATAATACCCAATTTTTTTAGGTGTGTGTGTGTTATTAATATGATCAGTTGTTCCATAGATTGTTTAAAGGATAACTTAACAGAAACCCAATACCAATCCCATTCTCTTCCCACTACTAAGTAACACTGCAGGTAACAAAAACAAAATTCATAATCCTGGCAGACAGTATGCTGAATGAGCTACTCATTCTAAACCTAAAATCAATTCCATGTCCGACCATTATCCAAAATCATGATAAGTTGATAAACCTACCCAATTCTTTTCTTGCTTCCTTTTAAGAGAGATCTTTATTTTCTTTGTCGAACTCGATTATGATTATATATATATATATATGCAAAGAGATATATAGAGAGAGAGAAAGGACCTTTGACGAAGAGGCTGGAAGCGAATCCTCTGAAGAAGAATAATCGAGATGGGGCATTGTGAGGAGAAATAATTTGGAGAAAGCTTTTGGTACTTGCTCTTAAACCCACCATACTCCCCCTCTCTCTCTACACACAAAACTCAATACTATGTGCTTCTAAAACAGCACCGCAGTCCGCAGAGCACAAACAAGATGGTCATTTGCTATAAATAAATTCTATTTGGTTTAAAAAAATTCTTTTCTAATTTCAAATTTTTATTAAACTTTAATAAAATAGTTAAAATTTCGAATTGAATTTTACAATTTATATTTATTTTTAAAATTTATTTTTTATTTAAAAAGATATTTTTTACCAAAATTAAAAATTAACTTAAAATTCTAGATTTATACCAATCGCCGTACAACAATATATAAAATTCATTTCAAATAAATTATATAAACTATTCATTTAAACCAATAAATATTAATTTGAAAATAATGAAATGAATTTTTTGTTGGCAATTGAGCCAAATATAGTGTTAAAACATTTTAGACAATTAATTTCAAATATTATAAGCTTTGATTACATTATTCTATTTTAAGAAACTATCTATGTTTTTTTTAATAAAATTACTATAAAAGAATTTATTTTTATGTTATATTATAATAATAAATTATAGAAGTTGCATTGCCATTCAAGATAAAATCTCAAACAGTTAGTTGCCTTCTGTATTCGGATACACTCTTTGTAGTAGTTATGGTTTTAATGGTCTCTGGTTTCTGTAGGTACTTTATTTCTACTTAGAGCGTGTTTTATCATCCAATAGTAATTATAAATAATATAGAAATTTACTTTGTCTTTTCACCTTTCCAACTTTACCCAAAAATATATATATATATTAATAAATTACATTTTCATTCTCTGTTGATGCTTGGAAATGCGTACAAAAAACATTAAAAAAACAAATGGAAACACCATAGTGAAACTAAAAGGCCAAATCCACAAGGCATTGCTGGCTGCTTACAATGGTTAGCTACCCAATTGATTCTCATTCAGATACACAAAAAATGACATTGAAATATCGGAATTTTATATTAATCAGCATCACAAACAAATAAAGACAATGATATGACATGATATATATTTTAGCAACAAGTACACTGTTTTCAATCTACGCAAACAAAATGCTATACAGATTTCTTCTTCCTTCTTCCACACCTTTTTGTTGGGATGGGAAAAGGAACTGCACAATGAACAAAAATCTCGCCCCACCACATGTAACTAGTGTCCCCATTCCAATTGCTCAACTCAACACTGGTGTGCATGCAGCACCGCTCTATATACCATGTCAATAAATTGATTGTCCTAGCATACGCAATGAAAGCTTGTTAGATGCATAAGGTACCAGCAAGTAAACACTAGGTGTTACACTGATAATACGCGACCACACATCGATTGCGGAACTATTTAATTTTTCTTTTTCTTTACGAACCTCAGTCAACAAAAGCAATTCAGTTTCAACTCTGGTTTCAACAACAGAAACTAACCTGAACAAGCACCAGAAGTGCATCCCGAACTTTTTCTTTGCTTATAACTTGTCCATAATTTGGAGCAGGAACAGAGGCAGGAGTAAGAGATGGTGGAGGATTGGGAGGTGGAAAAGGCTGAAGCAATGGAGCACCATATGACCGCTGTAGGTCCACGGGACTAAGTGGAGGAGCAGTGGGAATAGATGAAGAGACAGGAGGCATTGCACCTGCAGAAGATGGCGGAGGAACAAAAAACAAAGAGGGTTTAACAAGATTAGTTGTCCGTTTGTTGTTGCTGTTGCTGCTGCTGTTGGCATCCAGGGCATCAAGGATCGGCATTAGCGAGGTAGATGCTGACAGTCGAGGAGATGGTATTTGCAAGGCTGGCACAGAAGAAGCAGCAACGCTAGTTGGATGGGAAGGTAAAGGGACTGGGTTAGAAGATTGGTTAGGCAGTCCAGCAACTGCTGCATTTGAAGCATTCCCAATAGTCATGGCTGTCTGTGATCATGCAAGGCAAAAGAATTAACCCTGGGCTCTTGGCCACATAAGATGAAATTATGGGAGGTGAACTTTTAAAATGGCAGCATGCAGTTTCAAATTCAGACCAGAGCTAAGCAATAATACGCAGATAATCTACCAAACAACAAAGTGCACTAACAAAACAGACAAACAGGGCACAAGCTCATATTGACATTTTTTATGTTTTAAGTGCAATTCCAGCAACAGCATATGACCTTTTCACTTGAAAGATTATCATAACACTAGTAAACATATAACAATAAATTGATAGATCCAAGTAAATTGACACAGGAATGTACTCACACTAAAGAAGTTTACAAAGGCAGGGTCATCAGGCACATCAGTGACATTAGAGGTAGTTGTTGCTGATGGCTCCAGCGGACCATCCATGACCGCCATAGTTGGTACAGCTTCCAGTTCCTCAAACTCACTGCAATTGGGCATATTGTTAACTTTAAAACAGAAATATAAGTTTGAAATCTGGTAAAAAGAAAAAAAAATTGCATATCAAAATATATGACGATTGGGATATCCATATAAATGCCACCTTCACATCATAGCTGATTTTCCAATTTCCAGAAGGAATTTTCTCATGAAACAGATATTACATATAAATATGTAATGTATCAAAAATGTCAAGTGCTTCAGAAAATCTATGCTACCAGCAAAGTACAACATTCACGAAAACCATTAAGCAATGTCATCCTTATTTTCCAGGAGAAACGAATCAAGCAAAACATGATGATATACCTAATTCTAAAAACCCCCAAAATGTCTTAAGTTCAAAAATAAGAAAATGATTACCTTTTAGTAGGTGCTACCTTTGACTTTTGAGGCACTTTGGAATAGGCATTAATTATCCTGGACATGGACAGAAACAATAGCATGAGTTTCATGTTGAGCAGAAATAAGATTGACAGCAGTGTCAATTTCTGAAGGAAGATAACATATGACGTGCTATACATACAGCATTCATAGAGGAATCAAGGAACATTATCCAAACATTGACCTAGACAACCTCAGACTCAGGACATCACTAAATGACTAAATAACAAAGACTTTTCCCAACTCAACTTTGTCTAGCAGTATAAAAACAAAAAGATGAACTCAATCATATTAATAAGAATACACAATAAAAAAAAAAAAAAAAAAAAACTTACTATATAAGTACATTATAATGTGCAATAGCTATTTCTCATCAAGGAAATACGTTACTTATGTAATGGGAAAATTGCAACAAGTAGCACTATTCAATTAATTGCTCCAATTATATGACAGAAGACACCATGATATCCTACCATCTAAGGTATATCTATTTTCAACTCCTTATGAAGTTTTTCACACACTAAAAATAAAAGTCTGATCATCACAGAATCAAACGTGTTTGACAATTTTCAATGGTTTATCGTAGTTTTATCAAATGTATACAACTTTTTGGTGCATCGCCTTCCAATTTTCCACATGTCAGATGCTCATTGCCCTGGATCTTGCTCTAAAGAAGTACTACAATGGATGGCTTTGACACAGCCCTAAATTTAGCCATTTTAAATCAAGATACAGCTCTCAAGATGCAAAGCATGTGTTTGCATTTGGCTGTGCAAGGAGTTTTTCCAAAAGTTCTAGAAATAGCACCTCTTTTCCTGATCTAAATAGTTCACCAACCATTACATAGATCCTAAATACCTCCAAGTTGGGTATGAAAGATTGATAATGCATAGCAAAAACTACAAAGACATAAAGCAATAAAAAGGTTTTTTAATAGGTAAATCACCCAAAATGGCGAAATAAAAATTTCAACAAAAGATACCAGTCAGCATTGAAAGTTTCAAAAAACAGCCTCCACCAAAGTTGACAATTTACCTGCTAAAAAGATTTGCAACCTCTTCACATTCACGTGCATTGTAGAACCAAATACCATTCACTTCTTGAGCACCATTTCGATATAAGAGATATGGAAGTTGGACCTCATACTCAAAATCCCCCAAAAGATTTTCAACCAAATTATCTGCTTGCACGAACATAACAGGGCTTATACATACAAACAAGTTCATAAACCACTTGCGCAAGTTATAGAAAGCAATCAGCATCACTTAAACTTAGCAATAAATAATTGACAGCGATATGTTAAGATCTAAAATCTACATCAAAGGGCTCAGTGATGATAAATAGTAATCAATTTATAAGGACCTACACTGATGAAATACAAACTTCTCAAACATAATGAAGCTTATAAAAAGTTCAAGGATATGCAACTACTTTCAGTGGCATTCAGATAATCACATTAAGCTAAAATCTAAGCTCCAAATCCCCTTCATTTTCATCATCAATAAAACTAATGTATCTCAAAAAAAGAAAAATAAGACGAAAAAGGCTGACGAAACTAATGCAACAAACCTGTATTACGCCTATTCATCACAATAAACTGAAAACGAGGCTGCGTATTCCTGAAACAGAACAATTAAATGCATAAATTATAAATTTTTCTTAAAAAAATCAATCTTTATAATGCATATAAACAGGAACTCACCTCTTGACAACGAAAAGAGATCCCTCGACGTCCTTGCGGCTCTGCTCATGAAAGACAATGAGAGTGAGAATGGAGATTAAAAAAAAAAACAGAGAGAAAGAAGAAGAAGAGAGAGTGAAGGAAGGACCCATTGGCTGAGGTCGATGTTAAATTCGTAGAAGGTGACATGAGCAGCAGTGATGAGAATTTCTTCAACGAAAGGGTCTATTCGTTGAAGAACTGTTAAATTAAGGAGCTTTGTGCTGTGTTGGTCAAGATTCGGCATCAATTTCCCGTTCTGAGACATTTTCCCTCTGCCAATTCCCAAACCCAAACCCTAACCCTAACCAAGTTAAAATTACTATTGGATTGATGATGATGATGGTAGCGAGTGCACGCACAGTTTGGTGGGTGTGTGGACACAGGACACACCTCACCTCCACCTCTACGGATCAGCTTCCTTCCCAAAGACTCAATCTTTGATTGACACTTATATTAAATGTAACTTCTCACTTCTTAACTCCTAAACTAGACATTTCCTTTTTTCTTTCTTCTTCACTTCACTTTGCATAAATTTTTATTTATATTTGTATACATACATAATTGATTTGTTTTATTATAATACTGTTATCCAAAATTGAAAACCAAAAAAAAAAAATGATAAATCAGCATTACTTTATAATAAAGAAAAATTCAAAAAACTAATTTATTTTTTTAAACAAATATGAATTGAAAAAAACTTGGATCATCTCTTTACAAATTATATTGAGAGATCAAACCAACATATTTTTTTTATATGCTTTACTTTATTTTTTTTATTTTTAACAATAAAGGATAAAGATTTTTTTATTTTTTTATTGAAAAGATAAATTTTTCACTAATTGAAGTTAAATTTTTCACTAATTGAAGTTTAAAAATATACATGGATAAATAAATAATATAAATAAAAATATAATCTAAAAATATCAAAATAAACTCAGTTAAATTCTGAATATTTTTCATTATTATTCTTCAATCACATTAATAAAGTTATTTTATTTTGCATTGATTTACAATTTGACAATTCATTTAACAATTTTTATGTCCATTTTATAGCATTAATTTGATTTTTTTTTATTATTGTTATTGAGAATTGCACTTCAGCCATTTAAGTACAAGCAACTATAATTTTGGAATTGGTAATCTAATCTAAACCTTGATCAATCCTCTAAACATCGGTGCCATTGTAGCGTAGAACACTAATCTGCAATCCAAAATTGATAGAGCAACTTCTTTTGGCAAATTGGTTCCTTGCCTAAAAATTACAACCATGGGTAGCATTTCAAGTTTCTGACACTTCAATTTATAATTTTACTATTTTAACACTTTAATTTATATAATTTTATTATTTCAACATTATTTTTAAACCTTCTTTAACACACCAACTTACAATCTTAAGTTATAGTTTTACCATTTCTAAACATACCTACTTACAACTTTTAATTAACAACCCTTAACGATATAACATATATTAATTTACTATCACATATAACACATACTAATTTGCTATTAGATATAACATGAATTCAGAATGAATTCAGATTTTAAGTTAATTTAAATGTTAAAAATGATAAAATTATAAATTGAAGTGTTAATTCAGATGTAAAACTGTAAATTAAAATGTCAACTCAATAGCAAAAATAACAAGCACAGAGAGCCACAAATATATCATGCCCAAAAGCATTCAAGCATCCATCTATAAAATTCATACCCAAATGTAACATGATGAACTCTACTCCACTTATTCATTTTTATTGATTTGATCAGCAATAACACATTTTGTAGTTCCAGCAAGAGCCTCAATTTAAATCGGGACCAATTCTTTTTTTTTTTTTCTTTTCAACTTAAGTTACGGTGTCAGCAAGGAGAAGCCAATCTAATCCCAGGACAAATGCTCCCATCTCTTTTCTGGTTCTGAATTGACACTAGTTCCTTTATTCCGTTGCTTTGCCTTTTCTTCTGCTACTGCCGGTCTCCAAGAGGTAGCAAACCATCGAATCCACATCGTCCCCAAATATGCTGTATGCCTCAATCACTTGCAGATAGCTGAATCCCATCGACAAAACTATCTGCATACCGCCACTAAGGACAGTATCCTTCGTGCCTTCCACCTTGGTCTCACTGCCTGATGATCCTGTTTTAAATTTCATACTACTACTGTCAAATGTCTTTTGAGTAACGGTAATAGGTTATGCACCAAAGCAAAGAGCAAATTTTTTTTTTCACCTCTATTCAATAAAAAGAAAATACAATCTAACAAGGTGCAGAATTCATAAAATCCTTAAATCATACTCAAAGTTTATGCAATGGAGACATACAGATAAAAACACCAAAATGGCAGTTCGATCCATTTCACTTCACAAGAAAAAATTGACTATTAATTGTTTAGAATTGATTTGATTGAAATCTTATCCAATATAACTAAACCGGTGTATCTAGAACTTACTTGCTCCAGAAGACGATGGTTCAGCATCAGAAGTCGAAGATTCTTTATGTTGCTGCTTAAAATTGTCACTGGCAAGATATTCTGCTCGAGAAGCTTCCATCACCATTCGCTCAATCTCTTTCTCAGTGAGCTCCAGATCTGAAACAAAACGCCCCTCAGATAAAAGAGCCTGTCGTTATGAAGAATCAGGAAGAACAAAGGATCAAGTTAGCAACTGACAACCAAAAAGATCAAAGGATAAAATATAATCACAAAAAAAAAAAACTCACATTATCAATCTGCTGATCCTGTTGGGCTTTAATGGCAGCTTTGACCTGATCCTTGTCCACATTTGTCTGCGAGATAATATATCAATGTTTTAAGTATCAGTACAATCAATCTTCTTTCATTATATAATTTCACAGATCAACCAAATGGGAGGCCAACACCTAAAAAAGGTGAGAACAGCCAAAGGAGCAGAGACGCACCCCTCGAAGACAACTAAAACCAAGTCCCGCACCAATTGTCAGTCGACGTGGGTCAACCAGAGAGTTATAATGATTACCATGATGATAACTTAGCCTTATCGGTGGTGTATCAGTGTTGTAGCTTCCATGGAATATGTTGATAGGTTCTACATCAATGATTTTGGTCAGTAAGAAGGATGAAGCAAATAGCAACGCAAACTTGATGAATGAAAAGTAATCTGAAGGATGAAGCAAATAGCAACGCAAACTTGATGAATGAAAAGTAATCTAACACACAAAAATAAATAAATGAATAGATAAATCAGAGTAATACCCATGCTGTAGGAGTAAATGTGGATGGGGCGGTTATACATTTCTGACAATGCTTGGATCTCCACATTGTTTCCATAAACCTGCCAATTAAGATGAAAAGTTTAATGTTTATACATGCCATTAAGGTAAAACATGCGGGAAAAAATAGTACACCAATACAAAATGTCATTTTTCTTTCTATCCTGATTCCCCTCTCTCTCCCTTTTTCCCCTCTGGCAGGGTGAGGTTGACAAAAGGATTCTGGTCGCACTGAAAAAGTGGACCTTAAAAATGAAAAAATACAAATAAATTCAATACATCAAGTAACCTTAGAGTACAGCAAAATGCCTCAGAAAACTTCCCATTAATTTAATGCATTCTGTTCAAAAATTTTCCTTTTTCCTGCAAATACTAAACCTCTAAAGAACTCACCTCAGAAGTACAGAACCTACAAAAACTTTGCAAGAAAACATGTAATTATATAATCTTCATCCTAATGCGAATTGTATAACTTCAAAGAAATTCAATCATATAAGAACATCCAGAAGGTAAAATATAATGATGAGAATATCTAAGGTGCAGTAGAATTTACAGCACTGGATAATGGAGCACAGAAAAGTCAACCTGGAAACTGTATCCATACCTTGTCTCTTCTTTTCCTCTTGCAGTAAGATGTAAAACCTTCTGTTATAAACTGAGAAAAGTGATCTCTCTCTCGTTCCTGAATGAACAAATCAGATTAGGGTAGCCCTACACCCCACCCAACAATATCATGCATAAAAAATACAGATGTCCAAAAAAGTGCCACTTGTGCCAGTAAATCAATATATTATGATGGAAAAAAAAAACTACGCGATAAAAATTTGAGCTTTACTTCCAACAGAACAGGGACCAGACAATTTATAATAACAAAAACATTAACAGAGACTTACACAAACTTTAAAAAATAAAATCCTTAATCTCATGCTGTTCAGACAAAATTGACAAGGACGCGGGGGATAGCAAGAAAATGGTCTCCAACATCTAAATAACTAGTACTAACAACACTAACCCAACCCCTCTCCCACAGGAAAAGAGGAAAAAGGATTCATTGAGTAGATACTCTCTCAACGCCATACTTTACATTTCTCTTCATTAAACAACTAATATATAACCATCCCACCCAAGAATAAAAATATCAAGGGAAAAAACTTGAAGAAATAGGGGGAAATTGAACATCGTTTAATTCTAATTTCTAGGGTGTTCAGGAAAACAACATAAAAGTAATAAGAGCAATGGCACATTATGAGAGTCCATTGATCTGTCAAACTGCAATCCACCATTAGCATTTATCAAGACCTTAAAACTCAAACAAATACCAAGCATGATTAATAAATAAAAAGCTAATAAATGGAGAAACTTTTTGATTTCTCATGAATATTCTCCCAAAAATGGACAAATTCTTTTCACCATGTTCTTATGAAAACTAAATGTGCTTGTATGTGCTTTAAGAATGGCAGTAAGCTGCTCCAGTTATTTAATTACCTACACAATGGACAAGATTGAATCTAAGCAATGACCTCAAGTAATACTGAAATAAAATAATCATGTAGATTTACCATATAGTCTATGCACATTTGTCTAGTCAAGTCATACAATTCAGAATCTCCATACACCTGATCAGCCACAGCGCGGAAAAGACAATTCCCATCCTCTAACATTCTTTTGACTTCTAATCCTTTATACCGCCTTATATCAATCTCAAACTGGCGTTCTCTTTCCTGAAATCAATGCAACAATCCACTTTTAGACAAAAGAATCCAACACAAGTGTATTAACTATCCAACAATATATATAAAGATGAACTAAAAATCATTTGACAGAATGATAAAAAACTATACACTCAAAAAGATTCTTATCAAAACACTGTAGCCCAGCATTGGAGATTAATTTCAAGTTTTTTGCCACTGCGAGGAAAAAAAATGAAAAGCACAATGCTGACAAAGTAATTAGATAAAAGATAACTGCTAAAAAATAAAAAAGCGTCTGGAAGATCAGTAAATGAAAGAGCACTAAAACAACAGAAATAGCATGTTATGACCATAAAAAAACACAGTATTTGTTTCATGCTTGTGAGTTCTATCAGGGACAGAATCCAACAAGGATAAGCCTCAACCATTGCAGACTTAGTTGCCGGCACTTACCAAATCATCATATGAGGAAACAAAGCAAGGATTCTGCTCATCCGCACTATTATACCCCTCACTATCACCATGAGACCTTGGAGAGGAAGGCCGTGATCCAGATGGTGAAGTTCTTGTAGAAACAACAGGCCAAGCCACTGCCCTTCTAGTTGATCCCATTCGCACAGAATTTGAAGCTCCGGATGCAGACCTCCTTGAGTTTGAATTTGTTGCCAAAGGTTTTGGAGGTGGCACAGGAGGCGGGGGTGGTTGCGGACTTCCACTGCCAACATGAGGAGTACCACTGCTCGAACCTTCACTCTCAGTTGTAGGTCTCTCCACTATCCTCAATCCACCCAATCCTCTTACTAAGTCCCCTGATCTGACACCCTCAGCATTGACCAATTTCTCATTATCAACAACTTCGCAACTCGGAGTCTCATTTCTATCACTGTTTAAGCCTTCTACTGGTGGCTCATCGTTTTTTGCAGTCTTGATGTCCCCACACCCACAATACTCCAAGAGATCATCAACAACATGAAGTTCTTGTACCTCATCAACGTTTTCATCATCTTTTGGAGCTGAAACGACCTGAGGGACAGCTGTAACCTGAGTCTCTGGCCGAGCAGCTGAAGAGGACCCTGCTCGACCCTGGTTTGATGAAGAAGAACTGCTACCTCGTTGAACCAAAATCCGAGTCATGATTCAATTGTTATGGATGTCAAATACTGAAAACCCAAGAACCAACTTCGGACTCAAATTTAGAGACAGAGAAGGACCCTAGCAAGGAGGGGTTTATCGCGTGTTCTTGCCTTGGGTGCAGTGACACCAATTCCTTTGCTGAAGGAATTCTTCCAGCCCAGTGCGTTCAGCTCCTCATCTCCGTGAAACGATTTCTGCATTCCCCTAACAATTCTCATGAGACCCAGACCTCCCAACTTTTAAACAATAATAACCTTCTCTAGGTAGTCGAATTTTACCCGAAAAAAGAAATCCCACAAATTACCCTGACAAGCTCAAGCTGCAGTCAACATAAACCATGTCCACAGAAAAAGTGAACATTAAAATCACTTCTTCCTTTGTTCACAACTTTGCAACATATATTGAATGAATGATTTATAAATGAAAACACGGAGGGCTTAATTGGTCATAAGCAAAAGGAAAAGAAATTGAGATAATTAGGTAATTTTCATCTTTTGTAGATATCGAACTAAGAAAAAGAAAATAACTTTTGAGTCAAAACTTCCCTAATTGAGATAGTAACCAACTCTATCATGTAAAACATATTCGAATCGTAATTCAGGGGATGTAACATCAGTGAAAACAAAGATAAAATCTTTGAACTAAAAAAAAACTTAAATTGAAGTAACTAACATAAATCAAGCAACTCTCTCCTTTTTATCGCGAAATTTATTCAAAAAACTACAACTTTCTTTCTGCTCCCTTTTTCTGTTCATTACCCATTAATTGAATATCAACAAGCAAGCAAGCAAGCAATCAAGACAACGATACAATAAAATCATCAAACCACAGTAAAAAACAAGAATAACAACAACATAAAAAGATTAAGACAATGATGTTTCAAAAGAAACCCTAGAGCTGACTCAGAACGAGTTGAAAGGAAGACTTGACTTACCTGAAAGAGAGAGATAAAGAGAGATGAAGATGAAGCGCAAGATGATTACAATTAGATTGAAAAATCAAAAAGAAAGATGAGATTTTTGTTGAGATCTGCAAAAGGCGAAAGGCAATTAAAGAGAGAATAGGGTCTCCTGTTTTTCCTATTATTATTATTCAATAAAAAAGAGCCATCACCATAACCATAATAACCATAATATATAAATAAAGAAAGAAAGAAAGAAAGAAAGAAAAAGCTGATAACTTGGTGCAGAAGAAGAGGTGAGAAGAGAAGAGAAGAGAAGAGAAGTACAGTATTTTCTTTTTTTTTTTTTTTCACAGAGAGAAAAAAGAAAAGTAAAGAAAAGAAAAAGACCTTGTTTGGTTTGAGAGAAAAGAATGAATGAAAATGGGAGGCTGCTTTTTGTTTATTTTTATTTTTATTTTCAACGGTGATGAATGGGTAAGGAAAGGTGACGTGGAAGTCTACCATTTAGCTAGCCACGCAAGCAGTGCGGACGGCCTGCGTTTCACATCTTTACACCTGGCTTCTTCACCTCTCTCTTTCCCACGTGTTTCTTTTGCTTCCCCGTACGTGTGTACACGTCTATGCATTATGCACATGTTCACTTCCTTTCCTTGGCTTAACTACTTTGCTTCCGTTCATGATTCCACTTCCTCACTTCACTTTACCCCAAAGTACCAAATAAAATTTGTGCATGGACATGCATATCCCCGTTAAATAATGTTTCGAGTTCCACGAGTGAGCTTTTAAGGAGATTTTAAGGGATAACATTTGAATTCAACTGTCGTTGGTATTAAAAACAATTATATCATATTATACGATGCATTGATATTTAAATAATATAACATTCTTATTAATTAAAAAAACTGTTTAAATTAAATAAAATTTAATCAAATCAATTAGTCAAGAGTCAATACATTCTTAATATCAGTAATTTAGGAAAAAAAATTCAGCTATTTGTTATACCAGTATGTTTATAGATTGATATATATATATATATATATATATATATATGAAACACCAACAATCCAAATTCATACAATTGATACACCAAACAACACTTCCACAGCATGCAGCCTTTGCTAATGCAAGGCAACAAAATCCCAACAGGACAGACTAGTTACATCATAAGTGGGAAATGAGACAGTACAACAACAATGGATTGGAAGGGAGGGTAGCTAGCCAGCTAATTCATGTGCACCATTGATCAGTTCCTTTTCAGGGCAAAAGCAGACAGTAGAATCAGAAACATCAACATAGCTCCGGTTATAAAGGAAGCCACCACAGCGGTACTTGTTTGCTGACAGAAGTTATTGAACTGCTGACAAAGTGCGTTCCAATTCGCATTCGCATTCCCATTATGAGCCAAGTACACTATGGCTGCTGCAGCAGAAGCGGCCGCAATTGTCAGACCCATCGCCACCTGCACATTGCATTTAACAACTTTATTAAATCAGGGCTAATTAATTACGTGCATGTTGTGACATATACATACAAAGCCGGCTCCAGCATATACCGTATCAAAGATGAGAAGAAGCATTCTTGGTACCGTCGCGAGAGGCCGGACAATGCAGACTATGGAGAAAGGCAAGGAGAGTATGAGGTATCCGCTAGCTATCCCATTTGCAAACACAAAAAACCTGCAATTACCCATGCATGTATACCTTTGGTTAATTCTGAAATACTAAGTTGGTTTTTAGACCATAAATATATATAGTTAAGTATTGATCTCATGATACATGAAAGTAGGAAGATCATTATATTCAGCGTGGAACTGGAAGAACTGAGTGAAGAAAGGAAGAGTCTGCTCAGTAGTCCCCATAATGGCAGTGGCAGCCAAACCAGTTGCAATAGCACACAGCCTTACAATAAAGTCAAAGATGGCTACACCCTTTCTCCATCCTCCTCTTGGCTGCATTTGTACAGCTTTAGCAGACACTGCAACAGGAGGAGGAGCACCAGCAACACTCTTTCCTTTGGGTTCTGCCTTTGGCTCTTGAATGTTGATTGCTGCTTCTTCTCTCTTCTCTGAATCCATAGGAACCAACAAATGTAGTAGTAGTAGTCAGAGAGATTAGTTGTTTTAACTTTCTTGAAGAGAAACCAGGACCTTGATATAAAATTCCACGAAGAGGAGGATTGGATTATATAAGCACTAAAGAGAGAGAGCTAATGGATTAGTTGTGGGAATGAGTTCAGGGGCTTGTATAACGTCAGAGAGGAGTGGTTGCAGGTAAGCAGCTAACTTGCTCCACTTGGTTGATGCAAAGGAAAATTGGACCAATGGGGATGTTACAATCTAGATTGCTATTAGTTGGGATACTTCGTATCCATATGTATGACTAACAAAACACTTCCACTAAGCATCCAATCCCCATGGGCTGGGGATGTACTGTTGTTAAGTTCTCCCTTCAACTAATTCTTCTTAGTTTATACATACCTTAATCGAGTTTCCTAAAAGTGCTTTTAAATTTTCTTTTTGCGGGCAGACCTGTGACAAATTATCATTTTAGCCATTTAGGTTTATTATTTAAAAAAATTACAGACTACGGATGTTTAAATTATTGTATGACGGATTCACTCGTGTGAAACTTAAATTTTAGATTAAAGAAAATTGAATTTCAAGAGCTAAAATGATAGTTTATCACGCTCCTGCAACGCTCCTGCAACATGTATCATTACTCTTTCAAAAAAAACATTTATTAGATGTGTTGCCACCAAAGCCTCTATTTACAAAGCCGGAAAGGGGCACAAAATGCGTTGGGGATATCACCCTTGTGTAACCAAAAGTTTGGGATGCTGTCGGACTTTTACTGTAAACAAGCAATGATGCGTCCTCCTCTCGATGCCTTGCATGAAACTGAACTCAAAAGTATGAAATAGCAAGAGCACAAGTATACATAACCAAGCAAGCAATGTGCCTGATACCACATATTCCAGGCAAGGAAAGAACTTCAGCAACATTAAAAAAAAAACAAAAAGAAACAAGCTGGCATCAAAATCATACGATCAAATTTCATTTAATATTTCTTTCTTGCTGTTTCAGATGCATAAATCAACCACAATCAAATATTCCAGCCAAATTACAAAAGCAATCAAGTATACCAGTCTACTTACAAAAATTTATTCTAAAAAGAAATTCGTGCCCCAGTGAGAAAAGCCTTTCAGTAGAGCTGAAAAGGAAAATCCTGCTACTCTTCCAATATTACAAGCCGCACTCTAATGCTAGCTTTTTTTTTTTCTCTCTTTTTTTTTTTCCGTAAATGGCAAAGTATTTAGAGCTAGCCTTTTATTTTGTATGTTTCATAGCCAATACGTCAGGTGAAAAAAAATTTTCTTTCAAGTCTATAAAGCTTGCTTGCTGCAGCTCCCTACGTGTGCTATTGAATAAACCTAACTTCAGGGAATTCCCTTTTGACGTAAAACACAAGTCAAGAATATCTTTACAACAACAAACTATAAACATATTCTATGGCCGCAATCTCAAACCACGCTCCGCAAGGGCTTCATGCACCCGACGAGCTGCTTCTGCAGTGTCATTAAGGGGAGGGTAGCTCCAGCTCTCAGAAATCTGAAAGACAAACATGATTTCCATTCAATAATTAGGAGGGTAAGGAACTCCTACAAATCTACGTGCAAAGTTAATAGATGAAGGATGGAGAGAAATGAAGTTTCAACTGCATCAAGCACTGAAAACTTCCACAATAAAGATGCTATCAATTACACCTGAACATACCAAGACAGACAGTACAAAGCACAATTGACCGAAGGGGCAAAGCAAATTAAACAAGTAGCATTAAAGTATTAAGTGACAAAGGCAATTATCCATGCAACTGGATAGAGTGGTTTCGATAAATATACATGCAACATTTACAAGCAAAAGATGTTGGTTAAACAATATTATGAGGCTCAGAAAAAATCATTTACTTACATCTTCAGAACCTGTAAATGGCCGAACCACTCCTCGCTCCCTTAAAGTTTTTTGAAAGTCAGAAAACTTCCATGTACAACACTCAGATCCCATGACATACACAGGTTTCCTGCACAAATGATGACATTGGAAATTTAATTCAGCACTTATGAGGTGAATATACCTTCCAAATACATAAATGCCATAATAACATTCTAAATCATCAAACATAGGTACAACTTTCTCATGCATACCCTGTGCTGCATGCCTCACTTATCATACTGACTGAATCTGCCGTAATGACAAATGCATCAGCCCAAGCTAAATGTCCCATGTGTGGATTTGGCTCTGCAGATAATGATAGTCAAATTTTATATTCTGTCCTGGTATATATATAAACATCATAAGTGTTCAAAATTGATGAATAATACCTTCACCATCCCATATGTAAATTTTTGGATTATTACTGAGTTCTTTGATTATTATGTTGGAAACCTGCACGAAGTATTACATGAGAAAAACAAATGCATACCTTTTAAGTCTAGCATCTTCAAAAGTCACAACAGATATGAGGTAATACCTTTTCAGGCGTCCTATTTGAGAAAGATATTCTGACACTCCCACAGCTAGCAAGGACGCTAAGTAGACTGGTAGCTAATTGCTTCGCAAGGTCAGTCCCATAACGACAGCAGCCTAAAAAAGTTTACAGGAAGTATCATGCATCAAATCTTATTCACTAGATCAACTGAAAAAGAAAGAATAACTGCAAGCTATATTATCCAGTTACCTCTTTATAAACTATTATGACAGGCTAACAAAAAATGAAAAAGAAATAGAAAAAGAAACCAGCTCCTTTCTAGTTATTGGGACTGGAAAAAAGCATGATACAACTACATATTCACAATTTAATTAAAACCAGTAAACTATGTCAAAAGTACAGTTAACTGAAGTGTGAGGAGTAATCACCAGTAGGTCCTCCAATGTTAACCACAAGTAAGGGCTTTGGCAGAGGTGCAAACTCATCATGCCACATACTAGCTGCACTGCGAAGAGCAGCAAAATCAATTTGATGCAGAGCTCCCACAGTCAAAACCTGAACTTGGAGAGCATAGCATGGATTACAACTTCCAATTTAGATAGTCAATAAACCATAATGCAGGAGTTTCACCAAATCACGTGAGAGCAAAGAAAAAAACGGTTACGTACCACATGTGCATCAGGAGGCTCACGTGGAGTTATCCACTTCCGAAGAAATGAAGGAACCTGCTCCTGTCCTTGAGGAGTCAAAGGATAATAATCATGGCGTGGAGTGATTACCAGGTCAAACCTATTTAAATGTGACCTTGGATGCTGAATCTGCAAAACAAAAGACAAAAAGGAAAAAACAAAAAGAAATTAAAATGTAATGCACCATTTGAACGTTGAAAACTTCTTTTAGTAGAATGAAAAAAGGTTCATGCAACAGAGTTTACAATAAAGCAAAAGAAAGATAAAAGCAAAAGGACAGACTCACACATAAAGAAAGCAACTGCCAACTATTACTAGAAGATAATGAAGTATACACCAAGAGAACCGAACTGATAATTTGCTTTTCTCTCAGAACTGTATTATCTAACCCAGTTGTGTAATGTAGCACATGAATCAATCAAATAAAAAATAAAAAGGCCCCAAAAAGCAAACCTGAACAACGAAAACATTATCAGAGGCTAAACGTTTTATAGAGCTTGATATCGAAACAGTATCTCTGCCAGATGCAACCAGCAATAGAGGACCATCCCTGAAAAGTAGAACACAAAAAGAAAACAACATTCAAATTAACACTTGCCCAACAACAGCAAGAGAGAAAATTGTTTAGCTCTACTAACAGGCAACAGCAAAGGGTAATAATTTACTTTTCATAAGTTTCACGAGCCATATTAACAATATGCTTCAAATCAGCTTCTAAAACAGTAGATAAACCCACACTACCACCATTTTCTGAATGCGCAGCCTCCAATTTTTTCCTTCTCCAGTAACTATAAATCTTCCTGACAATATAATCTAACTTCTTATGAAGTGAAACCGGAAGCCAGTGCAGCCAATCATTCACTCCACCTCTAGGTCTAGTAACTCTCTGTATTAATAATAACAACAACAACAATCAAATTGAAATCTCAATCTCAATCAAACATGATAATTCGATTCATTCACTAAATTTGAACTATTTAGGGATAGAATTCGAAATGATTCTTTAAAACTCACGTATAATACGTGCTTATCGTAGAGGCCAAGAGCGCGAACTAATCCGATACTCTGATTCTCTGAACCCGCAAAACCGTTGCCAATAACGACGGCGCGACTTACGACGCTGCTTGCTCCAGTTTCGAAGATCTCCGGTACTCCCATGGTGGGGCTCGGCGGTTCCGGGAGCCTAATCGGCCTCATAGATGGATTCTGATTTTGATCGGTGCGATCAGCAACTGTAAGTTTTACGGTTATGCAGAGGGATTGAAGAAAGGAGCACCGCAGTTGCAGGGTTATGCAATTGGATCAAACTCTAAGCCCGCACCCATTTCTTTAGCCCACATTATTAAATACTACTTTATTTATTTATTTATTTATTTTTCCAATTATTGAATAATTAGTCATAATTTTAAAAAGTAAAGTTAGGGTAAATCCCATAAGAAGGAAATCGGTTTGTTTGTACAGAAGACTCGAAGGTAAGTCAAAGGGATTAGTGAATCGAACTTATAACTTTTTCTTATAATATACATCATCTAAACTACTAGAGTATAAAGAAAGTACGAACCGATAAATGTTGGTTATCAGGTTTTATTTTCGTCAAGAATTTAAAGTTGAGAGTCCAAATGACTTTACTTCAATTTTTGAAGGAAACCACACATAAAGAAAGTGAAGCATTAAATTGAAATGATCAATACATTATAATGTCTCAGTTCACTACATAAATTTATTGAATCATTAGATGGTTTCAAGTGCCAAATTACTCATCATCCTTACCAAAGGCACAGGACACTTTGTAACAATATCAAATCTCGATGAATTTGAGGCATTACCAAACAAAGATAAGCTCAACAGGGCAAGTTCCCCTAGTGACAACCTTGAGGAAAGAAACCCTTGCCAATAGTAAGGATCTAAGTCAAAGAAAGCATCAAAGAAACTCCTGGTCCCTTTCAAATCAAGTTTCAACAATGTCTCCATTCCAAAAGAGTAAAA
Source organism: Mallotus repandus (assembly GCA_949671775.1). Taxonomy (NCBI): domain Eukaryota; kingdom Viridiplantae; phylum Streptophyta; class Magnoliopsida; order Malpighiales; family Euphorbiaceae; genus Mallotus; species Mallotus repandus. The sequence continues at coordinate 40,803 of CATIWM010657088.1, forward strand.
CTCTCTTGTGCACTTCTTGTCCAATGGCCACAGCCCCTTCCACACTCTATCATAAAGTGGCCTTCCTCTTATCATTCTTGTGGAGCCAAGGCATTCTGCTATGGCATCAGCCACAGCTGGGACTGAGGCCATTGTTCGAGCCACCATGTACCCAGTTGATGGGTGGACTAGCCCTGAATTACCACCCATCGCCATCACATTTTGAGGGATTTTAGGAAGAGGTCCTCCCATAGGAATCAAACATTTCTCATCTTCAACTACCCTCCTCACTTTTATTCCTAAATGCCTTAATCTTGCCACCATCCTTCTCTTCACCTCCATATAAGGTAACACGGGCCTACTAACCAGAGAGGTCTCTTCTAAGAATACCAAATTTGAGTCGAACGGCATGGCATACAAGAAGGTTGGTGCTCTTGAGTTGGTAGCTCGCAAATAAGGCTCATTTCCCATATGAGAATCTCTCCAATCCATGAGAACCATCTTATCCAAATCAAATGGGTGGCTGTCCACTTCAGCTAAGATACCGTGAGCAATTTGATAGCCATGGTTTCTTGGTTTATTGTACTCGATGAAGGTACTAGCAAAACCACTTGCATCAACAATTAAACTTGCTTTAACCTCATTCCCATCATCACAGACAATTGAAGACTCGAACTCTTCATGCTTCACTTCCCAAACCTTAGCCTTATGAAATTTAACACTGTTAGAGACACAATTCTCCATCAATTTTGTCTTCAACTTCCGCCTACTAACACGACCATATGGACGGTCTAAATACTTGGTCTTGTGATCATCGATAAAGACACAAGTCAGAGGCCATGTTTTGTCCAAACAATCTACAAAACCCAAGCTTTCAAATTCATCAACCCAAACACCATAGTTATTAGGCCACATAGAAAGCGGTGAAGGATCAACACAGCATACCTTAATTCCAAACCGAGACACTTGTTCAGCAAGGCGGAGACCAGCCAGTCCGGTACCAATAATGATCACATCAAACCGCGATTTATCAGAAGGATCAAACCATGAAATACCAAAATCTAAAAGCTCAGGTTTTGATTCAGGTTGCAAAACAAGAAAGCTTTCAAGACTGCTGCTTTGGATTCTGTGATGGTGGGACTTTCTTGAGGATGTGAAAGTGGGTCTTCGAGAAAGGAAAAGAGGGTTACATAAAAGGCCCATTTGAGAAGTTTTAGTCGCAGGAGGCGGTGAAAATAGCTTGAAAAGCGTCGCCATTAAAGAGAGGTTAGAGAGATGACAAGTACCAGTTGTGATGGGGTTTTATATAGGGAAGAAAGAGAAGAATTTGGATGTGAAACAAATAAATAAAGAAACGAGCTAGATGACAGAACCGGACAGAGAAGAATCGCAGGTCTCACACAAGAAAAGATTCCCTCTTCTTACCTGTTTTGAAGATACCAGTTCAGTGTTCCTTGAAACAGCAAAACTTTCTCCAATAAAAAACAGCAAAAGAAAGTGAAACGTGTCATGCATGTACAAGCCATTACTATTAGGACGGTGAAGTTCACCATTACCCGCTGAAATTGTTGGTGCTTTGTCTCCCACCATCATCAGAGCCTGATCTATAACCTGCAATACAAAGTGCTAAGCTGACTTGCCAGTGGCTTCATGCAGCGTAAAATTGTGGCTGTTTTACGTTTTAATCGTGAGTTAGGCATAAGGGTCCCGCCCACATGCTTCTTGCTCAAAAACCTGTCACGTTTCATTTTAGGAAATTTAGGGAAGGGCCACCCCTTTCAACTAGTCAAGCAATGAAATCTCAAGTTTTACATATGGAAGTTTTCTTCTCAGCATTCACTAAGTTTCAAGCTTTATATATACAAGTTCATTTGTCATGAGATCTCCTAGGTCTTGTGAGCCAAAGCTTGAACGACCAGCCTAACCTCAGCTATTTTATTCCTTTATTGGATCTATCATCGGGTCAAAATATATTATTGCTGAGATATCGGTTGCTATAAATAACCAGAATCCTTGACACTTCCAACATTGTTGCCGAGTGATTGTTCAAATGATGTCTCGGAATTATAACAAGTAAAATAAAGAAAACAAAATCAAGTTTGGTTCACAAAGTTACAATCAAATTTAGGGAGATAAAAGGTAAATTTTGATGGGAAAAAGGGCCAAGAAAAGCTAAAAAAGCTGCTTTCTCGAAGAGCAAAAACTAACAGCACCGTCACCATTCAGCACTAGCTCTTTGCTTATATTTTTATGACCACTAGTAACAGCACCATCACCATTCAGCACTCTTATTGGTCGGCTACAATAAATCACTAGCAACAACACCACCACCCCTACCAATTATAAGCAAAGTCAACAACAAAAGCGAACGTTGCAAGTATTCAAATGGGACTGCCATTTGTTCAATAAAAAGAAAAATAAGATGGTAAGATGGCTTTAGCTGAAAACATCCACATGCCATTATGTTTACATATTCTATTTTAGGCACTATCTTGAGCATTTGTTGTATCAAGGCCTTTAATATTGCTCAAACTCTGAGAGAGTGAAGTAAGCATCAAGAAAGCTGTTTTTTTTTCCTAATAAATAAAGACTTATTGAATGAGCCTTGCACATGCGACTGTGCAATATAAAATCACGTTATAATGTTAAAAGAGCTAAAAATGAATCAATCTAGAAAGATTGAAACATAAACCAAATAATTGAACATGATCTTGTAAAGGAATCAAACGCTGAATGTTCCTCAACACTAGAACACAACACTAAAATCCAGGAATATACATTGTAGACACAAGATAAATGACACAACAAAGAAGATGCACCAGGCTTCTCAGCTTATACATTCACTTGTACCATACACAACAGCAGCATGAGTATGGTTCACTTTTGCAGAGGAATTGATTGCACATGAGGCTCAAAACTTGATGGTTCACTATTGCTCGGTTTGCCGTTATTCACGTAATGAATCTCACAATTCATGATACCATACCTCAGAAGAAATTCAACGCCAAGCCAATCAAGATCTGCATGAAGGTAGAGTGATCCCTCCACAACAAACGGCAATTATTATGTACAGCAGCACAACAATGACACATGTCAACAAGGCCCTGTTATGTAAAAATAAAATTATTGAGCTCACCTGTCAAGATAATAATTTTGAACAATGTGCCAGTGTCAAGGTTTTCAGTGCTGAAGCATACAACATAAGTTAGCTATTCACATGGCAATGGAACTTGTAAATCTAAAACCAGAAAGTACCAAATTCAAGTCACTGCAACAGAAATGGTATGTACCAAATTCAAGTCACTGCAACAGAAATGGTATGGTTTGGATTGCTCCCCTGTATCCCAAAAAATATTGAATGAAACCATCTTTTGCAATTTTTGTATGCAAGCACTACATTTTTTAGTGTCAAACATGCAGCTATCAAGGAGAAAAGAAAAAACTGAAGGTTTGAGTTTTGATGTGCCAAGAACTTTTTATATTCAGACATCCATATCAACTGCTTCTATAATAACACACACCTCAAATCTCTGCATTTTTCACAAGTATACCAGTTCAATGCACTTCATGCCCATTATGAAAGGGGAAAACATGTCTATGAATATATTTATGCAAGTTTTCTTGCCTGAATGCTTGTTGAGAACGTTTTCCTAGCTATCACTATTCTTCTGAGACTCTTTTCTGGCACATACTGAGGAAAAAAGGTCAACTTTGTATGTCCAAGTAAGATTCTGGCAGTTAATTGAAAATTTGAAATTATGTTTTCACATACGAGATCTCTTATTTTCCTTTTCTACAGCAACGGTTCTACCTCTTGCTTTATTCAGCCTTAAATAATTGTACTGCTCTTCTTTGCTATATCATGTTTTGACAGCTCCTTGCAAATCCATATTTGGAAGTCAAGCAACATAATTACATTCTTAAATTGTCTCCAATTTCTCCAGGAAGGCGAGAAAAGTAAAGTTTGAGTGTCAATGCATCCATAGCAAGAAAATTGAAAATTCAAAGTGGTACAGGGAACTAAGCAGCAAAGACACTTACAACAGCTTGGCATTTTTCATCCAAAGTGCTCTTCGCAGACGCTTAGACTGCTTCCTGAAGTGAAAGGCACTATCTTGCATTGTAGCAGTTCTGTCAACAAGAAGCTCAATTCGGTCGCCTCTCTCAAGTATTTTCTCAATGTTTTCCACCATGATTGTACGAATCTGTATAAAATGTTCAACTGTTGTAACCACAACAACGACTCAACTAAGTATAAACCACCAACTCCAACCCACTCAAAAAGAATGGAAAAAGAGATAAGAAGAAAATTTTCTTCAAACACATCTTTTTGCATGATTGTGCCTATAATCAAGTCAATACTCCATGAACAAGGTTAAAAAAGGGCAACCCAGGCATCAGATACACCCAATTTGATGTTCAATATAAAGGCCTAATGAAAAGAAAATGAATTTCCGAAGACAATAAAAGTACTTGCCTCACCAACTTCGCCCCTCACACGATTGAGAGTGTCAGCACTGGGGTTACTGGAGAAAAATTCCATCTGCTGGTGCAAGACCCTTGAAAACTCATCATTCATTGCATAAGCAGGTGCATAATGAGCCACTTTACCATAGTTTTTCATAAACCTCATGTGAACGTCCTCCAAGTATGAAAATGGAATTCTCCCTGGATAAAAGAACAAACTGATGCATTATATATCGCAGAACAACAAGATAACTGTGACACTCATCCGATCAAATTGCTGAAAATCACAATATACAGCAAAAGGCTATTTAATCCGCGTAGACTACTATACGTACGTAACATTTGAAGTAAGAAAGTTAGATTCTTTTATAACATCTTATACTTTATCTATTAAGTATTGCATTTAGAACATCCAACTGTATAAATGCAGCACATTCAAACCACAATTCACTCCGACAGTCAGTGAAAACATCATGAAAATTCTTTAGAATAGTCACAGCGTAGAATTCTGTCAACTACCAGCTCATTAAGCTAGCTAAAAGTTTAAAAAGTTCAACTCTCAAGCACCCAGGGAAATCCTGTATTAGGCTCCGAGCACTCATCCAATCTCCGTATAATCAAGAAAAAGAAGAGTTAATTAGCTAACAATTGTTACAGATATAACCTCAGCCTTTTATCAAACTTCAATTTGATGAAACGCAAACTCATAACTAATCTCCAAAACAATTCAATGGCAAATTTAGAATTGGCAAAAAATTGGGGACCTCCAAAAACACAAATCAAATCAACTTCACTAAAGCACAACAATTGAAATTAATCAATCAAAGAATGAATCTTTTCAGCTCTGAAATAACCTAAAAGCGATGAAGGAAGAATTACGCACTGCCAAAGGTGTCATTGGCCATGCATAGAAAAGTGAGGCCATCGGATCTAAGTATGTGAAATATATATCGATCTTGCGAAAAGCAAAGCCTAGATTCTGCCTCCGGTGGAAGCTTCTCGAGGATCCGCCGAGATATCGCTCCGGTGTTGCCAGATACCGCGCTGAACTCCGCCAGCACAACCGTCCCTCGCGCCACCACTGCGTATAAGATCGCCATCTCGATTTATAAAGTTGAAGTCTTCCGGTTTATAGAGAGATGCTTACTTTGACGGCGACATCGAAGAGGAGACTCCTCTTCTTCTTCTTGTTGCGTGCGATTTTAGATTAGAATGTTATGGAAGAAGGAAAGGCGGAGTCGGACAACGATGCCACCGGCAAGTCCAAGCACGGCTAGTTCTGTTTGTTTCGTTGGATTTGCTATACTAACCAAAGGATACATGTAGTGTTTGTGCTACCCACTCTCTATGTATTTTATTTTCAAAAAAATTACAAATTTGGTGTCTCATCTTTTGTAATTTTTCTATTTGAGTATCTAATTTTTTTTTTTTTACAATCAAGTATCTGAACTTTAGAAAAATATACCAATGTAGTATCTTTGGCCGATTTAATATTAACTGGATGCTCAATCAGATCAAATAAGATCTACTTCTATATCAATCATTAACCATGTCATTTATCACAGATGTTGCATTATTTAAAGGACAAAATTATCCTTATTCAGTCACCCTCAATGTCTGCAGCAGAAGTTAATGTTGAGGTTATTTTTTTTAATTTATAATCTTTAATAAGGTTAATTTTATCTTTTAAATAATGCAATACACGTGGCACATGATATGACTAATAACTGAAATAAAAGTAAGTCATGTTTAATCTGACTCAACACTCAATCAACATTAAATCTGCTAGAGACACTGCATTGGTATATTTTTCTAAAGTTCAGACACTTGATTGCAAAAAAAAAAAATATCAATATAGTATTTCTAGTCGATTTAATGTTAACTGAGTGTTCAGTCATATCAAACAGGATCCACTTTTATGTCAGTCAGTGACCATGTCATTTGTCATAGTGTTGCATTACTTAAAAGATAAAATTACCCTTATTCAGTCACCCTCAATGTCTGCAGCTGAAGTTAATGTTGAGGTTATTTTTGTCAATTTATAATCTTTAATAAGATTAATTTTGTCCTTTAAATAATGTAATACACGTGGCACATGACATGACTAATAACTGGAATAAAAGTGGGTCATGTTTGATCTAACTCAGCACCCAGTCAACATTAAATATGCTGGAGACACTACATTAGTATATTTTTCTAAAGTTCAGACATTTAATTGCAAAAAAAAAAAAAATCAGACACTCAAATAAAAAAATCACAAAAGTTGAGACACTAAATTTGTAATTATTCTATTTTTTTTCAATGTCCATAGGACCATTGTCAATATATTAATATATAGTAAAATATTTTGCTCATAAAATTTTATCTTAAAATAAAAAATTATCGACAAACATTATAATTAACTAGAATTAATTAGTATAAATTATTCTTATTTAAATTATATTTAAATTAATTATTAAAAAATAATTATCATTTTATTTGAATGAAATAAAATTAGTCCGAATATTAACTACTGTTCGGCCTTAAAGTTTAATGAGAATCAGTTCAAACACCTTTTGAATGTTTAGAATGAGTTCGTGTTAACTTGATCACAATTTTCACATAAATATGGTAGAAGAATAAGAGTTTTATTACCAACTCGGGGTGACAACATGGACAAGAACATGTCAAATTCCTTCTAACCTATCTGATTTGGATTAAACAGGAGGTTTGCTTTACTGGGAAGCTTTGATCTCTGGGATCAGGATGAAGCAGACCCTGGATCTGAGAGAAATAAACTGGAATAATTATATATTGAATTTGTGTAGAAATGTGTAGAGAGAGATTACAACACAAAGACTTTGACTTTTATAAGCCTTAGAGCCCAAATAAATAAGGAAATAAAATCAAACGAAGACCTTTCTAAATGAACCAAAAGAAACAAATTAAATTAAAACCTTCTAAATCGGGTTGAAGGAGACTAACAACTTTCCTAATTCACTCATAAGTTAAGTGTGACACCTGTTAAGGATGTCAAGCATACATTGTATGCATGTGACTAACACATAACATAATTATTTATGTCAAATTTTTAACTCACAATTTTACATATGTAACACATATCACACAGCTTCAAGCAATTCACATCTTTCTTTATATTATTCATATACAATGCTTTAGCCTTAATACAAGATGTGAAAGTTTACTAAGCATAAGACGCTCAAATAAAAAAAAACTGAGG
>CATIWM010657171.1:0-10687 GCA_949671775.1 Mallotus repandus
TGTCTGTTTTTCATTGGTCACAGATACTTTCCTGAAGGCATTGACATCTATTTTGAAAATGTTGGGGGCAAAATGCTAGACGCCGTGCTTCTGAATATGAGAGTTCATGGCCGGATAGCTGTGTGTGGAATGATTTCACAGTACAATCTTTTGGAACCTGAAGGTGTATGTAATTTGATGTCTATTGTGTACAAAAGGGTACGCCTAGAAGGATTTGCTGTTTTAGATTGCTATCCTCAATATGACAAGTTCTTGGATGTGATATTGCCATACATCAGAGAAGGGAAAAATAATATATGTTGAAGACATTGTTGAAGGTCTAGAAAATGGTCCTGCAGCTCTTGTAGGTCTTTTCAGTGGTAAAAATGTTGGTAAACAAGTTGTATTAGTTGCTCGTGAGTGATCATGAAGACAACCCTTTTTATTGTGTGATTTGTAGTGCGGATATTATAAATTTAATAATAAATTGTAAGAGTTCTGTGGTCCTATGAATAATTTAAGAACATTATTTTATTATCGAATGAAATTAAAAAATATTTTTAATTTTATAGTCATTATGCGCACAATGAACGGACGCAAGCCAGCTTGACTCGCTAATACTGCCTCGTCATCAGAAAACAATCAAATATATAAATGATTTGCTTAATAAAAATAAACAAAGTAAATTTATAGTCATTATGCGTTCATTGAATGGACAGAGGCGAACTTGACACGCTAACACTGCCTCATCATCATAAAACAATATACTATATAAATGATTTGCTAATCAAAATAAACAAGTAATTCTGTAGCAGCCTTCGACTTTAGCAACAGAATATGTGAAGCCGCCAGCAAATGAAATCCCCAACAATTTTTATATGCTTAAACACGTAATTATTAGCATGTACCTAGACATTGACACGAGATTCAAACACTATAAAAGGCCAACTATATCTCTGAATATGTTGCCCTGTTCCAAAAAAAAAAAAAACAACAGACAGACATAGAGAGTAAAAATGGCAAGTGATAATGCTGTAAGCAACAAACAAGTGATTTGCAGAGAGGAAATAAGTGGGCTACCAAAAGAATCTGATATGTACATAACAACTAGTACCATATCACTTAAAGTTCCTCAAGGATTGAAGGCTGTTCTAGTGAGGAATCTCTACTTATCTTGCGATCCTTACATGCGAGGTGTCAAGAATAAGAAGCAATATCGTCTTTTCTACTCCTTCTCCGCTAATTCTGTAAGCATGTTACATATAATCATTTGTTTCTTAATTTTCTTTTTAGATCAAACCTACTAACATATACGTCTGTATGGTGAATCTTACAGCCGGTAGTTGGATATGGAGTGTCGAAAGTTGTGGATTCTGGCAGCCCAGACTATGAGGAAGGAGACTTAGTTTGGGGTCCAACAAAATGGGAAGAGTACAGTCTCCTCACAAACCTTGATGCTCTTGTTAAAATCCAGCATACTGATGTGCCTCTTTCCTACTATACTGGAGTTCTTGGTAATCAGTTTTCTTGAATTGCTTCGTTTTTTTTTTTTTTTTATTTTGCCAAGGAATTATATTGATCATAATTTTGAATTTTCTTAACAAACTAATTAATATTTTGAAGGAATGCCTGGCCATACTGCTTATGTTGGCTTCTACGAAATTTGTGCTCCTAAGAAAGGAGAATATGTCTTCATTTCCTCAGCATATGGTGCCATTGGGCAGATTGTTGGGCAATTGGCAAAGCTCATGGGTTGTTATGTTGTTGGCAGTGCTGGCAGTAAAGAAAAGGTAATTCCCTCCCTACGTTTTAATGTTTATGAAAAACACTATACAAAGTTCTATACAAATTTTATGGTAAAATGATAAGTTCTGTTCTCAATCTTGGACAAATTAGGTAGAATATAATTGAAAATTTGGTCAAAATTTAGGATGAACTTCACTATATTATCAATATCATTGTTATTTGGACTTTATGATATCATATCATGGAACAATGACTTATTATGTTGTTTACAACAGCAAAAGATAACAAAAATTCCTAGTTTCCGATGTACTGGTTTGTTGTATTTGTGATATTATGAAGCAGGGATATCGAAATGTTTCGGAATCTGTTGTTGGAAATGTTTGGGAGCCATTTCTGAAAATAAAAAATATTTTAGCATTTTTAAAAAATAAAAATAAAAATACACGTATCTTTAATTTATACTTCCTTTATTTCTAAATAATTGTCATTTTAGAAGTCTAATTTTATTCCAAAATAATTGTCGTTTTCAGTTACCAATGCATATTAACTATTTTTTTTCCTATTTCACCCTTATTTAATATAGAAAAATTAATTTAATAGATATCTACTCATTTTGGAATTCTATATAAAGCTAATAATTATTATAAGGGCAATATAATATTTTATACATATATTAAATACATTCTTTAATTTATGTGAAGAAACCTTAAACAACAATTATTTAAAAATAGAGGGAGTATAATTTTTTACTAAAGACATGTGTGTCTTCAATTTTATAAGCATTTATTCAGCAAAAAATTCTACAAATTGATAAATAAAATTGCTAATGAACATTATGAATGAAGTCTTGATATTTTAATTTTACTTATGAGTATATGATTTTTTTTGGTTAATTTTAAGTAAAATTAGATGGAAAATGGTTGATTTATGATTAAGAAATTGTCTATGATTAAAGGATGTTATTGTTTTGTTTATATGTTTGAGTTGTAAAAGATTTCTCTATTTATAATATGGTTACTATTTTTTTTATGTTTTATAATTATTTTTAGTGATAAGATATCATTAACTATGAAAGATATACTTTTGAATTCAACATATTTTATTATTTATACGAACTCAACTTTATAATTTTTTATATTTATGAATTGATAAATTGTCCCTATATTTTTTATATTCATAAATTGACCTCAACATTCCATATCTTATATTTTTTAAGAAAGTCGTGTCCTGTTTTTATATCCATGCTAATAAAACATTTAAAGTGTACATAAAAAAAAACCCATCTAAAATAAATAAATCTTCATATCTTAAATATAATTAACTTCTAGACACCCGCTTACACTTATGCTGTTTCGGGGATGAAAAGGTTGATCTCTTGAAGAACAAATTAGGATTTGATGATGCCTTCAATTACAAGGAAGAGCATGATTTGGATGCAACTTTGAAAAGGTCAGTTTCTATGCATACAACATGAAACTCAAAAAAAGAAAATATTGACAAAACAATCATTAGACTCTTAACTTCTGAAAAATGAACTGCAGGTATTTCCCTGAGGGAATCGACATTTACTTCGAAAATGTTGGAGGAAAAATGCTAGATGCAGTGCTACTCAACATGAGAGTTCATGGTCGGATCGCTGCATCCGGAATGATCTCTCAATATGATCTTGCTCAACCAGACGGAGTAACCAACTTGATGCAAATTGTTTATAAGCGAATCAGAATGCAAGGATTTCTAGTCTATGACTACAATGAGTTGTACCCAAAGTTCTTGGAGCATGTGGTGCCTTATGTTAGGGAAGGGAAGATGGGTTATATTGAAGAAGTAAATGAAGGGATTGAGAGTGGACCTGCAGCCTTAGAACGTCTCTTTAATGGCCGAAGCACTGGAAAGGGAGTTATTGTTGTTGCTCGCAATTGATTTGATAATGGGCCTCCCTCATGTTTGTTTTTCTTTTTTGTGCCTTTGAATAAAAATTCATAAGCATGACTATAATTAAATAAAAAATTTTATAATAGTTAGTATATATATATATATATGAATTTTTCTTATATTGCAACTTTTAAAAAAATAAAATTTAAAAAAAAGTTACATATTATTTTAGGTTAATCAATTACAAGTTTTAAAAAGGGATTATGGTTATTTAAAATCTAAATTAAATATTTTTAATTTACCATATATTATGGTCAACCATAAATTATGGAGTTAAAATATCAAGTTATATATATATATATATATATATAGAGAGAGAGAGAGAGAGAGAGAGAGAAGTACAATATAAAATATCCTATGGTTAGACGTTTTTTCACTTAAAGGACTGTAGTTGATACGAACCTACTAAACAACTTGCTCAAGGAACCCGTTCAATAATCCAAACTCATGCTCTCAAGGAAAGTTCAAATCAAGTTCCAATTTAGATATAGAAAGCTTTCATTTATATTTAGTTAGTTCAAACAATCAAAGCTATATTGAAACTTTGACTTTTTGAATTAATAACAAATAAGCAACAAAGGTTATAAAGAAAATGCCACAATCTATTGTTTGAAAAATAGATTGATAAGTCAAAAGGTTGTTCACCACAAATAATAAGTTTGATAAAAACATATGGTTAACCAAGTAACCAAAAAGAATCCTCTTTAAATTTTATTATTCATCCATGTTTGCACACCTTTAAGTTTCATAAAATAAGGCCTTTATATAGGCACAAGGAAATCCTCAATAAAACTTAATTAATATCCTAACTAAACAAGAAAACAAAATCTTTCTCAAATAAGAAAACATAATCTAACTTAAATGAGAAAATATAATCTAACTTAAATTTGAATTTACACATGTAGCATCTTGTAATACACTTTTGACTTGGATAAAGACCGAATTAAATCAAGCTCAAACTATAAAAGGTGTAACCCTAAATGTCATCTTTAAGGAGCATCTTGAGTTGCTCCATTTGGATCTATATTGAATGAGATATGGCCATTTACTGATGTATGTTTAGTTTGCCCAGTTTTGTACACAATCTAATGAATGGTCATGAATTGAGCCCATGAAGATGATCGAATTAGCTCTGACATTCTTAATGAAAGTTGTAGCTCTCTGCCTTAGCATTTCATAATCTTTTAAATGTCCTCAATCCGAGTTTTGTAGTGTGAGTTATGGTCAAAATGTTGAAGCATGCTACACAAGATATGAGTTTATGCGAATTGAACTTGTCTTGAATGAAAGTTGAATTATTAGGATGAACTAATCTTGAAATTTTCCTCAGATCACATAAGTGGTATTTTTCGTAATGTTCAAGGGTATGTAGTTTGATTTTATTTGCATTTTAATACCTTGCTCAATAATATTATTAAAAATATATGATATAATTAAAATAAAATGGATTTTTAATAAGAAACTTATTTATTAAGTAGTATAGTATTTAATTAACTACAATAAATTTAAAATTAATAAAATAAGTATATATTTTATCTTATTATTTAAAATAAATTTATAATATCTTTAAAAGTATTTAAGTAGTTATATTGATGATAAATCATATGTAAAATATTTTTATTATTAAAAATATTATTATATTAAGATTTTACTGTAAAATAATGACAATATTAGTTGATAGAATATTAAAGTATTAGAAAATGAAACCATGTATCTCTAAATGCCACAAAAAACACCACAAACCTTTAAATAAAAATGTGTCTAATGAGTATTTTTTGTATATATATATATATATATATATATAACATTTTTTTAATTTTTTAATTTTTTATTTAAAATAGAGGCTGATTTAAATATAGATGTGCTCCTTAAACCAGTAGTTCAAGTGGATTTTTATATTTTGTTTGCATGCTACAACTTATTTTCTAACTTCCTATGAAAATGTAATGATTAATTTTTTAAAAAAGTGTTTATATAATTATGAGTTGACTTTATCAATTTTTTATTGTACTGTTGGTATCATAATTTTACCTCATATTTCAAAATGGTATTAGATTTTTAATTTTTTCTTTTCAGTTACTAAAGTTTTATTTTTGTTCAAATTAAAGTACCTCGAACATATCCTATCAAAATTAGCATACGTGGCAGCCAGAATAAACATATTTTTAATATATTTGTCATGTAAACATTCTATTAAATAGTCTAATCATCTTGTTGGCTCCATAAAACAAAATTTACTTGTGGGTTCCATAAAAAATTTTAGTAAATTTTATTTTATGGAGCCCACAAAATGATTAGACTGCTTAATAGGATGCTTACATGGCAAATATACTAAAAATATACTTATTTCAGCTGTCACGTATGTTAAATTTAATCGGATATGTTCGAGATACTTTAACCTGTAACAAAAATAGAACTTTAGTTACTTAAAAAAAATTAAAAATCTGGTACCATTTTGAAATATGGGACAAAATTTTGGTACCATTGATGCAATTAACTCACTAAATATTTTTTTTAAGGTTAAATGACTGATCATTACTCAAAACGAAATTACATCCTTAAGCAAGAGATTCCTAATGAAATGAGGAGCCTCATGTCAAACAGCAGAACAAGCATTCGACCGAGCCGCTTTTGCAAGAGCTGAGTGACTTAGTTGGCTTGTCTTTTAACAAAACTAATAGAAATATTTTGCCAAAGCTGAGAAATAGCCCGACAAGAGTGAATAATGCCCCAAATATAGACAAGTCTGATACAAACCCATTAAATCCATCTACATCTAATTTGGCATTCGACACTATAATGACATTTGTATGTCCATTACCTTTTAACCAACTCAAAATTTCTTTAAGACAAATAGCTTCGGCCAATTTCAAGTGCAGAAGTCCAGAAAAATGCTTCGAAATACATACTTGAACTCTACCATTATGATCTCCCAAAACTATGCCAATAGCAATAGTATCTAAAACACCCTCTAACACCATGTTAATATTCAGTTTCAACGAGCCAACAATAGGAGGACACCACTTAACAAACTGTTGTACATTACTTCCCCTATTGGTCCCATCATTACCACCATTCACAGCCTGGAATTAATCAAGGAGAGCTATACAATTCCTCATGCGAGTCGACGTAGAAACAAAACAATCATTCCGCAGGTGATTATTTTGATGCTGCCATATGGCCCAAATGGCCATGCAAATACGTTCCTTATAACCTAAATCATTATTATCAAACATACATTCTAACCAGCAAACAAAATCATCAACATGGGAGTTTAACAAATTGATGTTTATTTCGGACTAACACTAGACAATAATTAGGCAATCAACAAATAAATGCACTAGATGCCCACCTATTTTTCCACATAGCAGACAAGTATTGGGAACAAAGAGACCTTTTAGAAAAAGTTGTTCCCTGGTAGGTAGAAAATTATTGCAAACCTTCCACATCAACATTTGAACTTTCAGTAGAATATTGAATTTCCACAATTTAGTCTATTTCGCAACATTCACTATAGTATATAATGCAAAATATTATCCACAGCATCCTTGTAACCAGATTTAATTATATAAGTATCCCGAGTTCACTTGGAGCAATTCGTATTCTATGAGCAGAATTGACAGAATGATTATTAATGTTGATTGGGGTTCTGCTTTTCCTGACACCAAACAATGGTGCCAGCAAAAAGGCTTATCTGATCATTGTGCACTCATGCTCTCGCTTTCTGCGCAAAATTGGGGTCCCATGCCTTTCAGGTTCCTAGACTGCTGGTTGCAATCTCTTGGGTTTCTCAATAAAATTCGGTACTGGTGGGATGGATTCAGAGTCCCCTCAAATGGAGATGCTATCATTAAAAAGCTTAAGCTACTTAAAGGAGTCCTCAAGGATTGGAATCGGGATGAGCTTGGCAATTTGGATTCCGAAATCTCAAAACTGGAAGAGGACCTTGAAAAGATAGACTTAGATCTTGAATCCTCCAATTTGATTGATACAAATCTGAGCTCTTGCCTCAATAGAAAAAGGGGATTTATTTGGCAGCAATTATGGAATAAAGAAAAGCAGAAGGAAAGCTTATGGAGATAAAAATCTCAGGCCTTATTGTGTAAATTAGGTGACCGCAATACAAAATTTTTCCATCTCTCAGCCTCTAATAGAGCTAGACGCGACTTCATTGGGAGCCTTTCTTTGAATGAGGGTGTTGTGACTGATCCTGAGGCTATTAGAACAACAGTTGTGAATCATTATACAGTGGTATTTTCTGAAGAGCAATTTGATAGACCTTCTCTTCTCTCTGACAAGTTTTTGTAATTCTGATGCGGCCTATCTAGAGGTGCCTTTTTCTATGGATGAAATTAAAGCCGCTATTTGGTCTTGTGATGGCGCGAAATCGCCTGGACCTGACGGCTTCAACTTTAATTTTTTTAAGGCTTCATGGGAGATCTTGTACTTTGACATCATGGCTATTGTAAATCAATTTCATGATTCTAGGATCGTACCTATGGGCATCTCCTCTTCTTTTATGGCTTTAATTCCAAAAAAGGATGATGCTTCTAGTGTCTCGGACTTCAGACCTCTCAGTTTGATAGGCAGCTTGTATAAAATTATTTTTAAACTTCTTGCGGATAGACTTAAAGGTGTCATCTCAAAGGTGATTGGCCCTCAACAAAGCACTTTTTTATCTGGTCGTAATACATTGGATAGTGTCTTAGCTACAAATGAGATTATCCACTCTCTCATGAAAACAAGAAGGCGTGGAGTACTGTTCAAATTGGATTTCCTTAAGGCCTTTGACTCGCTAAACTGGAAGTATCTTGATTCGATCCGTGCTCAAATTAATTTTGGTTGCAAATGGCGACGTTGGATTATTAGTTGCTTATCTTCTGCTAGGGTATCCTTTCTTATCAATGGTTCTCCTACTCAGGAAGTAAAATTGACTAGAGGTCTCCGGCAAGGGGACCCCTTGTCCCCTTTTCTTTTTATCATTGCTGTAGAAGGGTTGTCAGTTATGGTTCACTCTGCGGCTGAGTTAGGTTACCTGTCTGGGATTGCAACTTCTAGTGGTAGTGGTGCTATTTTATTTCTTGCAGTATGCTGATGACACTTTGCTTTTCTGTGAATCTATGAAGCAGGAACTACTTAATGTGCATAGAATTCTGAAATGTTTTGCCCTTGTTTCAGGATTAAAAGTGAACTTCAATAAGAGCGCCGTGGTTGGTATTAATGTGGATGGGACTGGATCTACTCTGCCACTCGTACTCTTTGGTGCAAATCTGCCTCATTGCCTTTCACTTACCTCGGTTTGCCTGTTGGTATTAACCCCAAAAAGAAGAAGGTGTGGGATCCGATCTTGGCTAAAATCAAAGGTAAGTTGGCTTCTTGGAAGACAAAGTTCTTACCTTCTGGTGGTAGGCTCACTTTAATCAAAGCATGTCTCAACAGTCTTCCACTCGACTATCTTTCTCTCTTTAAATTACCGAAGTCAATCGGGAAAAAAATCAACTCTATGTTCCGAAATTTTTTTTGGGGTGCTTCTAGGGACAAAAAGAAAATGTGTAACGTTAAATGGAACCTTACTCAACTTCCAAAAGCTTTGGGCGGGCTGGGTGTTGGCTGTCTGCTGGAAAAAAATAAAGCTCTTTTATTCAAATGGTTGTGGAGGCTCATGAAACGCCAAGGGGAATTAGATTTGTGGCAAAGAGTGATCATTGATAAGTATGATATCCATTCAGGTATGCTTCTTCAATCTTTGGCACCACCATTTAGTTTTTCCCCAATATGGAAACAAATTTAAGGTACTATGCTTGAAAGACCCTTTTGTGATGGAATAAAAATTTTGTTGGAAAAAGGAGACTGCAATAGATTCTGGGAAGACGTCTGGGTTAGTGAGGTTCCTCTAAAAATTAAATTTCCCTAGCTCTTTAATATATCGATGGACCAGTCCTCTTTGGTTAAAGATATGGGTTTTTGGGATGGAGCCAAATGGGAATGGTGCTTACAATGGTCCAGACAAGTGAGAGCTTGGGAAATTCAGTAAATCAATTCTCCTTGATATGCTAAACAACTTAACTTATTCCCCACACCGTAATGACAGGGTAATTTGGACTTTTGATCACTAAGGGCTGTATTCGGTTAAATCTGCTACGGGCTGTATTCGGTTAAATCTGCTACTATGACCATATCTGTCGGCCCAAGTGCCTTCCAAGCCTCACTAGTTAATGGAGTCTGGCGTAGCTTGGCACCCCAAAAAGTTGAAATTTTTCTTTGGATGGCTCTCTTAAAGAAATTGAACACAAAAGATTTACTACTTCGAAAAGGTATTATTGATCCTTCCAATACCAAATGTCCCTTTTGCAATTTAGCCTTGGAATCGATTGATCACCTCTTTATCCATTGTCCCTTTGTTAGTGCCATTTGGTATGCTATTGTTAAATGGTGGGGAGTGGATTGGGTTGCTCTGGCTTCCTTACGTGATCTTTTCAATCATTGGGAAGGTATAGTTATTAGTTCATTTCAAGAAAAGGTCTGGATGATACTATTCTTTTCGGTTCTATGGACTGTTTGGTTAGAAAGGAACTCTGTTATTTTTAATGCAGGTTCTATTGATTTTAGCAAAATATTCTTCTTGATTATCCACAGAGCTAAAGTTTGGATCAAGGCTTTAGGTGGTGAAGGATTTTTGTACTCCCAGGATCTATGGCTCTCAATGGAAGCGATAAGGAATTTTCGAACACACCCTAAGCCTAAGCGCATCACATCTGGCTGGCTCCCGCCCCTTCCTGGTGTACTTAAATGGAATGTCGATGGCTCATCTCTTGGAAAACCAGGCTTAGCTGGTGCTGGTGGCGTCCTTAGAGATCACACGGGACGAATTAAATGTCTTTTTTCTATTCCTTATGGTATCTTTGATTCTAATGTTGCTGAAGTTATTGCTATAAGGAAAGCACTCCACCTGGCGTCTATTGGTTATTATTCAGGTGATGTAATTTTTTCTATCGAGTTTGATTCCTTAAATGTTGTTACTTGGATCAAT
>CATIWM010657192.1:0-10725 GCA_949671775.1 Mallotus repandus
CCCTCACTTCCACCTCCTCCACCACCATTACAATCTCATGACTTTGAATTGAAATTAATTAAATATGAATGAATTTACAAATATTTTATAATTATTATAAATATAATTTTTTATTTAAACTCTACTATACATAATGGACACATTGATTTTTTAAATAAGTTGATTTATTAAAATTTATTAAATGTGCATAATTTAAAAGTTTTTCATAAAATAAATAAATTTAATATTAATCACAATCATATGAATCACAATAAAAATTAATATATTAATTAAAAAGTTATAAAAATCAATTTCACTAAAAATAATACCTATGAAAATATGAAAAACTAAAAAATGAAAAGTAACAAACAAACATGATTTTCTATTTTCTATTTTTTATTTTGGAAAATGAAAAACTGAAAAACGAAGAAAAGGAAAAGAAAATTGGAAAATGAAAATAGAAAATGTTTTCTAAAACTAAACATGCCCTGATCTTCCAATTTTCACTCCCTTGCTACGGCTTACTTTCTCTTACCTTCTCCTTTTCTTTCCTTCAAGGTCCTTTCACCGTTCAGTTTCCCCACTTCCTTCAATGTAACGAATCAATAATTGTACAGAAAATAAAGAGAACATTTTCAATGATTGATTCATTCATTTTCTTTAAACCATAATCATTAACGCATTTCTTTTCTTTCTTTAATTTTTCTCTATTCATTCGAAGAAGAAAAAAACTAATTTCAGCTTCTTTCAACAATGCATTTCATAAGACTTTGACGATTCCCCCATGTTTCACCAACAGGTTACAATTACCTTCTTCTTGTTGTTCTTCTTCTTCTTTTATTGTTATTATTTTTTTAAAAAAAATTGTTTGATTACAATACATATATGCAATGCCTGGAAGAAAGTGTAGAGTTATTGAGGGGGAGATGCTTAAAGTTCATCAAAGGAAGCCAAAAGTACACGAACAATCTTCTTCTTCTTCTTCTTCATCTTTATCTATTTTACTATACATAAATGTTCAACACAAATCACGTTTTGAAAAAATTTCTTAATTTTTTTTGTTTAATACAGAGAAGGGCTTGAGAAGGGTATGAGGGTGATGTTGCTTTTGCAAGTGCTTTCAAAACTTTTGGAGGAGGCCACAATGATCCTATTTGTGTAGCATTTGGAGGTTTTTTATTTTCTTTCTTTCTTTTATTGTATATAAGTTTTATTATCTTCTTCTTTTGCCAGCTAATTATGTCTTTTAATCAGGTCCTGTTATGAATAAATTTACCATTGCTTCCAGAGAAATTGACACTTACAAGGAAGTTTCTTAGGTTACAAGTACCAACTAATTTCTCTCAATTTTTTTCTCTTTTTTTTTAAAAATTTACTAACACTCTTAAGTGCCTCTCTCAAGTAGAGCATACTCTAAATTACAGGTTGATACACTTCATCAATGTTGACCTTCAAGACATCAAGGTTCCACCCTCTTCTCCTTATCATCCAATGGCTTTTTTGTTTTTAAACGTTGTTGTAAGCGGCGAGATTTAACGCGCGCCCAAGTGTTGGCAACCACGATACTGTGTGGACTCAAGGTCCACTAGGAAATACAATACGAGTTTTAAGCCTATGTCGGAGATGGGAGTCGCCTGGATAAGACCCGGGACACACTTTTACAGTAACTGGATCCCACGGAGGGCCTCCAGTAGCCGTCATCAGAAATTGGGCTCGGAAACTAGGTATGGGCTTTGAATGTCCACCCAACCTTGCGGTTAGCCTACATTTGTGTTTCATATTTTATTACTTTTTATTATTAAATTATTTCTTCATTAACTTAGGAATTGCAATTATTTCCAAATCAACATTCCGATTTTACAATTAACTCTGAATTTGCACATTAATCCAAATTCATGCCCATAAGCCAAAATCTCATAAATAAACAAAATAAAAATATGCATGCAAAAGAAATGGAGGGAGGAGAAAAGATTACACCCTTTATCATGCACATAAGGAAAATAGCAATGATAAATTAAATAAAATAAACACACAAAGAATGGGGAGAAGGATAAAAGATTACACCCTTTAAGCATACAATAAAATGCAAAATAAATGAAATAGATCTAAAAGTGTTCTAAGATCGGGGTAATGTTTAGGTGATTGACAATCACCTTAATTCATTCCTGAAAAGAAAAAAAATTATTAATTCTTCCAAATAAGACCTACAACGGAGAAAACCATTAAATTAATTTCATGAATGAAAATAAAAATAACATAAAATTAAAAATAAAGATTCTATTACTTAGCAAACAAAATAAGACATATATAGAAGTAACAAAATATATAATTAAAATGAAATAAGGTGCATTAACACATAATAAATTTAAATATATAAAAAAACTTAAAAAAATATTAAAATTCATATACTCAAATTAAGAAAACATTTCTCAAATCTTGTGAATTACAGAATACAGAACAAATAAATAACCATAACACAAATTATGTAATTTACCTAAGAGAAACAAAATGGATATGAACATAACATATATAAATGAAGCTAAAAAACATCAATGGATACTTACTTAAATTCTGTAATCAAAACCAAAACACATCATAGAACACAGAAATGTAACACATCATAGAACACAGAAATGTACTAACACGAAATATTTAGGATAAATTCAAAAAGCTAAATGACTTAAATAAAAGGCAGGAAATTAATCCAGAACAAAAAAAATGATGTGGTGTCGCCTCAGGATCTTAAAGCGATATCATTTCGCTTCATCCTGAAGTGGCAACGCCTATTTGATGAGGCGTCGCCTAAATCATGGCTATAGAGATAAATGCAATTATTTTAATCAAACAGAAGCAGATTCTAATAACTATACATTTATAACTATGCTCAAGAATTTATGAAATAAAGCTTGTGATACAAAGAAACAAACAAACAATGGACTACGAGACAAACAAATGAGTCAAACAAGGGATTTATTTAAATTATGAAATCAATCAATAAAATCAATTGTTCTTACCCTTTTAAATTGATTTAATCTTCAAAATGATTAGCCCTCAAAAGTTGAATTTTCCTTTTGCACTGTTAGAATGCAGGAATGGCCTTATCACCTCAAGAACGGACCTTCAAGACCCCTTTTTTTGACCTTTTAAAATGGCTTCTATCCTTCTCCCCATGTTCAGTCCTCTGCTTTCCTTCTTTAAAACCAGCCTTGCTCAAAAATTCCCCTTCTCTTTCCTTCCTTCCCCCTTTTATTCACTCCTTGCTCATATTTAATTCCATTAAGGAGCCTCATCCACTTCAGTCAATAACAACGTCATTACTCCTAAAACGTGCAAATCATGAATGTAGGAATAATTCAGACATTTAAGTAGTCTGTAACACCCATTTAATAAAATAACTTCACATCTATTGAGGTGCCTCCCCTTCAAGATCCTGTCATAGAGGCGACGCCTCTTTGATGAGGCGTCGCTTCATTGACTAAGACTGAGGCTATTTCCACTGTTAGGCCAAGTGGGCTTAATGGGCTTCTCTAGGTTTCCAGGTTTTAAGTCAATCTTTAAGCGAACTTAGGCTTGAGATTGGATTCCAAAAGGAATTTGGACTTAAGGTGCATTCTTAAGAGGATTTTTTACCATTCTTTTCATTCAGCACTTATTTCGTTTCATCATCGGGCTTCTATTATGGGTCGATCAAACTGGGTGTCCATAATTGTGATGTTCGACACTACTTTATATTAAAATACAACAACAGTTTCTCATGTCTGTGTTGATGTTATAGCGCATTCATATCTATATTTTATTGAGCACTATCTCATTTGCAATGCAAATCATTTTTCTTTAAAAAATTTTTTTTTCAGTGTTTAGCATGTAATTGCACGTTAAATTGCAAGTAACACGGACAAGATTGAGATATTCAAGTGGCGGCTGCAACTGAAGTTGCTCAAGCCTTATCCACATAAATTCTTCTTTAGCATCCCCTCAACCTTCAAAAATCTCTCACCATAATGCCACAATCTCTATCAATGCACAAATCACCAAAAGCAGTTTTGGTTCAAATATTTCTCACTGCAATACCAAGTCAAGAATCTTCTTCAAAGAGGCCAATTTTTTAAAGCACCCGACCTGTTCGATAAAATGCCTAAAAAAAGTACCATTTTTACAAATATGACGATTCTAGGTTCTTTTGTTTATTTATGCATTTATCATTATTATAAGAATGATTATAAGAAGAAGAAGTTGCTTTCAGTTTGTTTTGATTTGATTTGCAGGTCTCTGTTACGATTATATACTGGTTAACTTGCTCAAAGGGGACCAATTCACTCCTGATATTCCTTTTTTTCTTTTTTCTTTTTTTTGTTTTTTGAAAAAATTAATTTGTTATACTGAAAAAGAGTTCTTGAAGCTCAACCCTATTGGCTATGTCCCTATGTTGGTCGATGGAGATATTGTCATATCTGATTCTTTCACTATCTTGATTGTTCTTAATTATTATGACTATCATTGTATATGCTTCATTGAGTTAGTTGTAGAGTCAAATTGACATTCCAGTTGAATTTGGACGTATTTGGCTGATAATGGTGGATTTAGTTGATGTATTGAGGATCACAGACAAATGTTATTTGTAATTTAGAAAAGTCTGGGAGGAGAACCTAGGAAGAAAGAATTATACTTGAAATTTGAGCTTAAACATTTGTTATTCTTTGATGTGTTTAGGAAATGAAGTCATTTAGTGATTTTGGTTTGATGTTTTTGAAGATGGGGAAAGATCTCTGTATATTGCACCAATTATGCACTGCTCATTGTAGGTTCTATAAGGGGTCAATTTTGTGATTCCTAAAAAGAGATTGAGTTCTCAACTTGATGTTGTTCACCTTGGAGCACATGTAACTAGCACGGGAGAGTGATTTAGTGTACTCACATCCAATTCTGCTGGTAATTCAGATCTTTTATCAAAATCAGTCCTAAATTTTGCACCTTGGGCGCTTTCCATGTACCATAGATAGAAAGTTTGTCGGCAAGGTTAAGTTAGGTAATGGAGCAGTGTATGAGGTATGCTTGCATGTCTCAATCAATATGTGACGTTCAAGATTAGTGGTTAAACTATGACTCTAGACATTCACTTTCTTACACAGTGTAGGGGATCTCCATAAACACCTTTGATCTTGGCAATAATACATATCCTATAATTTATGGTGGAGATGCACCAAACTTAACTACAGGATATGATTGGGAATCTTTCAGGTACAAGGAGCATAACAGACAGTGAATCTACAGTATTCTGATTTGGCTGTGCACCAAACTTAACAGCTTATTATGTACATGTACACATTTACAATAAAATGCAGATTATGCGTGGACGGCTCTTTGAATAAGACTTGTGGAAGAAAATATTATTCTTTGTGATGCTCCAGCTTCTGGTGGAGCAATAGCTGCTGGTGGAATCGGCTTTATAACACAGAATGGTTTTTTCAATGATGTGACCTTTTTTTATGTTTTACCACTTAGGTGCGTTTGGATCAATATTAAAGAAGGTTAATTGTTACTTCTATAATGCATTAACCTCTTTTATCCTTGTTTGGTAACTTCAAAATCTGCACCCTTAACTGTTAACCTCCTTAACAATTAAACTCATTTTAATGTATTTCTATTAATCTAGGTTAGAGTATATTAAAAGCCTGTAAAAAAACTGTTCTTTCTTAAAAAATAAGAACTTTTCATTTTTTTTCTATTATTTTATCATATACTTTGTAAATTGTTTTTTATTTTTATTTTTTTCATATTAATAAGCTACAAATAAAATTTATAAAATATATATAAAAATCAATTTAAAAATTTTTTAATGATAATTTCATTATTTTTAAAATTAATTTTTATATCTTATAAAAACTTAATAATTTATTTATTTACTTTTATTATTTTATATTAATTATATAAACAATTTTTAAAATGATTTTACATTAACAGCTTATTCATTACATTTGTTTACCAAACAGGGTTAACAGTTTAATTATTATACCAGTAATTATTACTCCTATAACTGTTACACTTTATTTCTTTAACTCCGATCCAAACGTACTGTATTAAGCATGAATAATGGTGCTGATATTTTAGAGTACCTGAAATCTACTAGGTAGCTATACATCTTCAATTATATATATTTTATGCTCTTAATTTGCAGATAGAGATCAAGATGGCATTAATTGGGCTGCATTTTTTATATATATTTTTGATAGTGAACCAACTGAAACTATATTGAAAAGCATTGGGTATCAGGATAAATTGGCCCCCTTCTGTTGCTACATTTTCTTCAAAATCCACTAATAAGAGACATTATCAAGGTAAATTTTAGAGAATTCATCTGTTTTTGTATTTTTTTTTTTTTTTGATAAGGCCTATGCTAATTGCGATTCTTTATCTTCTTTCATAGGTTATGTTTCTTGCCCTGAATTTATTGTTTTATTTTGGTATTTAAATCAAAAAAATCAATTTGATAATGTTAGGGATTTTGTTTGTTTGTTCAGATTTATCTTTTCAAGCTGGTTTACGTTCATAGAACACACAATGCAATTATTTTGTTTGGCATGATGAATGGATCAATGAAAGAACTGTGTTCATACTGAATGAGCTAAGGAGGATGAATTGCAATATAGAGAGGAACCATGTGAATGATGAAGCATTAAGAGGCAATATTGTGGAACTAAAAAGAGAATTTGAAGAAGTGCAAGCAAGTTTGAAAAGGACAAGAAATTGAAGAAGTGCAAGCAAGTTTGAAAAGGACAAGAGAATCAATTACGTACAGTAATGAAAGGCTACAATCGCAATAGTTTTTATAAGAATGGATTTCATGTTGTAATTGGTTTTGTGTTGTTGAAGCTTTTTTATTGCCAAATGTTAGGTTATTGATATGGAGGAAAAGAGAAATTGATGTTGTAACTAGTAGAATTACTACATCAATGTTAAAAGTTATAACTGTGTTGTTGTAACTGAAATGCAACTATTTCAATTTGATGTTTAAAGTAAAGGTTATGTTGCTTTTAACCGTTATGTTGCATGTTAATTGCATAACGTTTACAATTTTACAAGTTCATAGTGCATAATTTTTATGCAAAATTGATAATGTGCACAAGCATATTAGTGCTTCATATTACGGAATAGCTTAAACAGTAAATAGAACAGCAGTAACAAATAGCCTAAACAACATCCACAATTGCTAAACAAAGGCTTTATGCCAAAATATAGGCTAAATCAATAAGGGATAATGACAACGCCAGTTTTAAAAGTTATACGGATTTTCAATTAAGTCTTATAAAATTTAGTTTTTGCAATTGAGTCTATGAACTTTTGATAAATTGTATTGTTACTTCTAGGCTGTCAAAATTGACAAATTTTGCTGACACATTAGTTACTCCTCAAATCTCCTTCAAATTAACTGATGACATGTCAGTCATACTTCTAAGCTTCAAAACACATCATGTCACCTTGTAAAAATATGACATGTCATCATGCAACCATCTTTTAACCCCACAGCACCCACCAACACCCTTATTTCTTTCACCTCTGGCCTAAATTAAAAAGGTCTTTATTTTATTTTACCTTCTTTTTAGCCTCTGCTTACTAAATTGTAAAAGAATTCTGCAAACTGGCTGTTCTAGGTCTTTTTATGGCCTTTTTTCTTTTGTTTTAAATTTTTCCTCAATCTCTTAGTCACATCCCTAGATTCTTGCCATACACTTTGAACGTGAACCCATTGTTAGCATTTATTAATTCATTTCCCATACCACCTGCAACTTTAATTGTAAAAATAATTAAAAGTAACACCGTCTTCTTTTTCTTCTTCATTTTCTTTTATTCTTCATGTTCTTATTTCAGTTTACTATTTTTTATCGGTTCTAAGAGATATGGGACATCGTCAAGCTGAAGAAGCGACAACTGTTGTGATTCAATGTCCAGGGAACAAGATTGAGAGGATTTACTAGTCTATTAATGCCCATCAAATCATGAATTGAAATCCTAGTGATTATGTTACACTTGTAGTTTCATATCCAACTATGAAAACAGAAAATGGTTTGCTATTAAAGTAGCTTAAGCTTCTTTGACTTGATGATACTTTTCTTGTTAGTCAAGTCTATCGACACATTAGTTTTGAAGGCAACTTGCTCATGATTCTCTCATCTGGGTTCTGTATATTTGTCCCAGTTATTGGTCAAAATAAAATATATACAACTTTTTAATTTTTTAGCTCCAACATTTCTTGTATTGCAGATGTGTTGAAAGAGTTTGCTCTAAAGAAATGTGTCAAATTTGAGAAGGTGTTGAAGGAGAAAGGAGGGCTTAGAGGTAATCGGGTCGAAACCAGGAGGAAGGACTCATTTGGGCTAAACTTGAATTCTAAAACAAAATTTACTTCAAATCTCATATTTTTACAAGGTGGCATGATGTGTTTTAAAATTTAGAAGCATGGCTGACATGTCATCAGTCAATTTAAAGGAGATTTAAGCAGTAACTAACATGTCAACCAAATTTGTCATCTTTAACAGCCTAGGACTAATGATGCAATTTGTAAAAAGTTTATAAACTCAATTGAAAAACTTAAATCTTATAGGACTTAATTGAAAAATTAGTATAACTTTTAGGACTGATTGAGTCATTGTCTGATTTTTCAAAGTATGCCAAAATACATGCTAAATCAGTTTGCCAAAAATATAGGCTAAATCAGTTAGCCAACAGTATAGACTAAATCACTATGCCAAAAAAAATAGGCTAAATCAATATAGCCTAAATCACTATGCCCAAAATATAGGCAAAATCAGTTTGCCAATTGTATAGCCTAAATTAGTATGTAAACAATATAGGGTAAATCACTATAGCCTAAATCACTATGACAAAAATATAGCAATAAAACAACTAAAATTAGTTTGTTCCAAAAAAAAAAAGTATAATGAAAGAGCTTGGTTCATGTTCATGGCAGCTTCTTGAACTTATGCTGGGGCTTTGGAAGAATAACTTGGCCTTGATGAGGCTTCAAAGATGTGTTGATAGAATATCTTGGCCTTGAATTATCGTTAGATAAGCCCAAATTGGCTTAAGATCTGTTGGTAGCTCCTATCGTTATTTTAGATGTTTGACTTGATGCTTGAGTTTTGGAGGCTTGATCAACTTACTGCTGCTACTGCTTGCCTTGCCCCAGAGATAAACCTCACATTTCATTTACCAGGCATCTAACAGCAGAATATCATAGTATCATAAACCATAACAAATATGACTAAAGCATTTAAAAATTCAAAAACATAAAAATAAAGTACTTATCCTCAAGTACATATTTTCTGTCTCATTTGATATACACAAACCATAACCTTTTCTTGACTGAAATAAAAAAGTTAAGAGTTATATATCAAACTCATTCACATTTACATGAATACACTTGAAATCAACTCTACCTGACGTCTTTCTTGTGCAATTGTTTCCTCATCAATTGTTGCAACTGCATTTTCAATTATAGAACAAGTTTGTTGAGATGCCCCCACTCTTTCATGTCTTGATAGAGCGGATGAAGGAGGTCCATTCTGGCTTGAATGACCATTTGATGTAGTAGCACTATTATCTCTCTTATATCTTCTGCTACCTCTCTATCATTTAATATTGTGTAGTGAGAGGCCAGTAAGATCTCACTTTGAATGTCCTTTCAGTTGTCTTATTTGAAGCATATATTCTCCACCTGCAATTTTCTTGACAACCTGCTATCATCATTGTCAGGTATTCAGAATGATACCTGTTATCATCATTAGCATCGCCATTAAACCTAAATTTGTTATTATGCCCAGTAGTATGTCTAAGCTCTATATTGTCTAACCCAAACCGTATCCATGATCAACTATAAAATTTTTAAAAAGCTTCCTATTCTTCCTTGCTATAATCATTTCCTCGTCAACATCTAAGCTTGCAATATCAGATGAAAGGTTGTCATCATCTCTACATTCACTTGGAACATAATATTCATCAGAACTAGACTGATTTTCCTTAACAAACACATTAATAATATGTAATTCTGCTTCATTGTTTCCTGTCAAGGTATTTTCAATAACATTTTCCTTCCTAATGTATGTTTCGACGTATAGCTTTAGAAAACCATACTCTAAAGCCTCATCATTTTTGCACATTGCTCTTCTGTTTTAATAAATTGATACACCATGTTAACCCCAATAGGCACATACATTCCTCTAACTGCGCATGCTACACTCAGCACCTAGCTATACTCTAACTCTTTAATTATATGCTCTTATCATCCAATGTTAGGGATTCAATATTACTAAGATTCTCATGTTTTCCTCCAACATATTTCATAGGATTTAATAAAAAACCCCTCGATGATGTTGTTCAATGGAAAATGCTGTTGCAACAAACATAATAAAAAAATTAATAAATAATATATATAAGGCTTAATCGGTTAATCCTTTCCTTTAATCTTTCATACTAACAATGCACATGCTAATTTTATAATCTCTACATAAATCCCCAATTTTTCTTACACAAACCCTCATTTTATTGCAATTGTTTAATTAACAATTAAATACTTGTCCCACTATTTATTTTGTAATTCATATAGATCATATGTGACACCTGTTAAGGATGCCAAGCATACATTGTATGCATGTGACTAACACATAACATAATTAATTATGTCAAATTTTTAACTCAAAATTTTACATATGTAACACAAACCACACAGCTTCAAGCAATTCACATCTTTCT
>CATIWM010657229.1:0-21041 GCA_949671775.1 Mallotus repandus
AAAAAGAAAGAAAGAGAGAAGAAAAAAAGAAAGAAAAAGATAAAGAAGAGAAAAAAAGAGAGCTAAAATCCTTAATTAAAAACCTAAAATGGCTAATTAGGGATGGGGGTACCATCACTCTGAAATATTCAACGTGCAACAATGCTTATGATAAATGTCACTCAGTATAAATGAGGAGAATTATTAGAACTACACATGTTAAGTAGTAAATGCTTGAATTAGTATCCACCAGATACGAGAGGAAAAATCCACATCTTAGAGTTCATATCATTCTGTGATGAAATGTTTCCATTATAAGCCCTTTTATCCTTTGTATTTATTATGACGACATGGCAAGAAATGGGAAAGATAGGGAAGAAGCAAAAAAGAGTCAGTAAGTATTAATATCATCACGTTAGGCTACATAGAATCAATAATTACACAATAAAATCAGGTGATATGAGTACAACACAAGGGATAGATCCCCAAACAAAACATCTAGAGTCTAAAATCTTAGGAAAATGATACAACAACACGAATCACTATAATCAAAAGCCTACACCTAGCTCCTAAAGCAAACCCATCTACTATAATAGCAATCTAGGAGCAACCTCTGTATCCTCTCAATCTGCATCTACATCAGAAGCTCTAGCAATATCCTCATCATGCCTCACAAGCTCCTACTCTAGCTCCTTAATGCGAGCATCCATAGTAGCCTTCCTTAACTGCCATTCTCTCTAAGCCAAGGCATGAAATTCTTGCATAAATTTGATAACACATATCATGCATACATGCACACATTCTTACAAGAAAAATAACTCATAAGAAGGTAAGCCGATACTAGCTGTGAAGCACAATGCTCAGTAAAGTAGTGTTGAGCACTATTCAGGCAAACAAACAGTAAATCTACTTCAGAACGAGGAACTCAAAACAGACCAAATCAAATGAATCTCAGCACCAAAGTAAAAGATGACAGACATAAAGTAAAGAAAAATCACATGAGTCACTCCTGAAGGATCATAAATAGGAAGAGAATAACCAAGCGCCAGAAGTAGATAAAGAGTATGACCACAAATAATGGCAAACCCCTAAAATGTTGAAATAATAGAGTCAGTGATAGTCCCTCTCAACACACTCCCATCAATAGCACCAGTGGCATAAGAATTACTGCCATCCCCTCTGCATTAGGCTCTTCACCGACTATACGAGAAGTAGAAGTAGTCCCTTTGTAGCGAAGACGGTGTTCCTACAACACGTGAAATAAATAAGAATCCTGAAACTAATTTTGTTTCTATTCATTTATTAATAAGGTCATTTCATGAATAATGCAGGGGAAAGTAATAATGGCACATACAGAAACATGAGAAGATGCCTAGGAAGGAGAAGACTGATAAGTAGAGGCACTAGGACATCGAGATTGGAGCCATCCTCTCCTAGAAGGAGGAGCAGACTCCCCAACAATGGTACCATCTACGAGATAAGGGATCAAAACATTAGCATAAGAGGCCCTCTTAGGAAGCAGAAAGGCCTCCACCGGATCCCCTATCTCAGTCATAGTTAGCTCACATTCCCAATGCATGGAACCAGGAGGAAACATTAGAAGTCTCCACCTCTCTGGACCACTCCACCACTCAAAACTTGCTCCCCAGATACCAGGAGCAGTTAGCAAAATCCAGAGATGAGTAACTAAGTAGACTCCTTGCATCTCGCTTGTCTAGAAATCCTTGTTCATGCCCCACCATTGGGGATGAATCTGCAAACAAAGATGAATGTTCAATTTCATAAAATAAGACATCATTGGAAGAGATCATTAATGACAACATACCTGGTCAAAAGATAACTCCTCCAAAATCTTCCTGGTAGTAATGGGAGATGCAATCAAACCAGAAGTCTGATTAAACCAAGCTCTATATCGAGGGAAACCGACCTCAGTTCAGTTATCCATACAACGATAAAGGAAAATACCATGCTCATAAACCCAAATCTGCAAAAGCACAAGTCTACAGTAAGAGACCAATAGAAAAGGAAAAACAAATAATGAAAGAATAAGAAAAGGTAACTCACATCGACTACCATTTGGTAACAACACGGCCCCAAGGCTTCCCAGCTAGCAGCATCAAGTCCCTAGTACAAGTACAAAAGAGCAGTAACCCCCCATGCATACTCATGAAGCTTGTCCAAATCCTTAAGAAGAGGTACTAGCCAAAGAGGACCGATGCTTGAAGAGTTTGGAAACACAATCACACTCAGCATGTAAAAAAGAAAGCAACGAGTGAGCTTATCCACTGTTGACTTCCCCTTCGCATAATCCTTATACACCTTTTTGACAAGATCAGAATAACAAGCAAGAGAAGTGCTCCCTTCTTTTGAGGTCACCGCATGACCAAAGAGCTCCATGGTCCATGCCTCAATAGTTGAAGCTAAAGTGTATGCAACATGAGCTCACATCTAAAGCAGCGATAATGCTGTCAAACTTAGACTGGAGACTCTCTCCTTCAGCTCAGGAGGAAGGGCTTGATAATATTGTGCTACTTTGTCAATACTACCAAGCGGTCGAATAACCTTCCAAGACTAAAAAATAATAAAAATAAAACTCCTCAAATATTAACAACATTAATGTTTTTATTTTACGGAAAAATAATAACATCACCAACAACCAGTATGATCGATGGCCATACACAAGAAAAGCACCATAATGAGAAAAACAACTTGGAAGCGGCCAGTTTAAAAAATAGCTCACTTTAGAGTAGTTGGTAGACCATGTGTGATAGTTGAGACAATAGATGAGTAGAATCTCGCCTCTTTTAGTCAAACCCTTAGCCCTAAGCTTTACTTAAGAAAAAGGGAGTTGAACAAGATGAACACCCTCTAGAGGAATGTTGATAGTATCAGTGTTCAAACGTTCAAGGTTTGGAGTCCCCTCAAGCCATGAAGAAGAGAAAGTAGCCATGCTTAAGAGAATCACAAAACCTTTAAGAGATAAAAATCAGTCCTCTAGAGGCAAACATAATGAGCTTCAAATTAAAGGAAAGTAGAAAAGAAAAGTGTAAGGAGATCAAATTGTGCTTAATCTGACCAAGAACATACGTATATATTGGGAGAGCAACCTCCAAAACAACTTGGGCTCGCCTAAAGGATGCACCAAGGCATATGAGCATGCCAAGCTCGTCTCATGCATCCCGACGCCCAAATGTACAAACCCCAGTGCCTGAATGTACATAGCCGACACACTTTTCATATTTTTAAATCTTTCTACTGCATTTTCACACTAAAAAGCACGTGTACGCACTTTAAGACATGTGCACACACTTCGAGACACATATACACATTCCAAAACACACACATGCATGCACACATGATAGATATAGTGGACACTGTAGTAGGAACTATAGCCATTACAACAAGAACCACAGACAATACAGCTAGAATGACAGTCTCCATGAGAAAATTATAGTCACAGCATAATAAGTGCTACACCAGCAAGCCTAGCAAGAGCATAAGGCATGGACCACTAAAAGGGAAAAAATAGAAATTGCAAATATACAAGAGCAAGGGAAGTTAGTATATATTCCAATTTCGCTGGAAAATAAAATTGGTGCTGCCTAAAATGCATTTTGTTATTTGTTTTGTAGGAGAATATAATTGCAAAAAATAATGAAGCAAAAATCTAGGAGCGAAATAATGAAAAGGAACTTAGCATGAGTAAATGCTAAACACTAAAGGATCAAAAGGATTTTCTTGAAAGAAAGAAACGCTAAAGCAAAATGAGAACACTAAAGACATCCAAAGTAACACCTCTATCTCATCTTGTTTTAAAGAAAATGTGCATGTACATTCATGCATCCATGCATCCATGCACCCATGTTCATGTTTTCATTCTAAAAATGTTTTTTTGCTCTTGAAAGTGAATCCGCACTAAGGGGGCGTGTAGCAGAGACCCACCGGTCGACATTGACAGTTGTCGCCTCATCTTAACGAATACTAAGTCGAGATTTCTAAACTCTAATCAACCTAATGCTTGATAACCTCATAAAGGGAAGAGAGTTCATCAAAAAGAGAGCTACAAGGAGTTGTAATGCTCGAATAGCTTGCGATTATCGCAGTAAACCTCTAAACCAACGTAAATGCAAAATCATACTCGATCTACTCCAATGCTCAAGCGAGTAAGAGTATCTAAAGGATCCCTTAGTGGAATTCACACTCAATAGTATGAGAAAGGCGAGGAATAGCCCAAAAAGGAAACTAAATGTAGAAAGGCATTTACTCCAATGCTCTTGAAAGGAGTAAGAGTACTTTAAAGACTCTTTGACAACATTCAAGCTAAGTAATATTAGAAAGGTGAGGAATGCTTAAAAAGAGAAAAAGCCTTATAAAAAATGAGTTGTATCATCAAGCATTCACACTTAATGGAGGAATATCCCGACATCAATAGTTGTCTTGTTTGTCACAATCCTCAGTGGTATCATTTTGAAGAATCCTCATATAGTCATTTGGGAGGCTTGCTTTCCATATGGTAATAAAAAAAAATACTTAGTAAAGAATTATCATTCAAATCTTAAAGGAATGATAGAAGCTATAGAAAGATAAGGCTACCACAGCCAAGGTCACCTGAAGTTCTTGATATGTACCCCTAAAATTAAAGGTAAGCTACTGGGAGCACGAATAAAACTCTCATGAATCATAATTTCAAAATAAAATTGCATCATAGCATCTTGATTTTACAAACAACACGATCACACAACTACTCTCATGAAAATATTCTTCACAAAATAAAGAAAAACCTGGCACTTGAGGGCTGTCATGGCTATACAGTGCACCCTAGCTTGTGGGCTCAGAAAAGGCCATGGCACCCTCATAAAAAAAGTTTTACTTGCATTTTAGTTTTTACAAATCCTAGCATTTGAGGCCTATCAGGGCTACATAGTGCACCCCCACTTGTGGCTTGGAAAAGGCTACGACACCTTTACAAAAATATTTTACTTGCATTTCAGTTTCTTCAAAACCTGGCATTTGGGGCCTGTCAGGGGCTATACAGTGCACCCCGCTTTATTGTTTGGTAAAGGTTATATTGCACCCTCATGAAAGTTATATCTCATATTTTTTCAAAAGTTTCTTCCCGTGTATTGACAAGCACCAGCTTGACCAATGCACGTAAAGCAGGAGGCAACTGTTGATACTCAAATTTTGTCTATCCCTAAAAATTTGATGATGAAGGTTTTCTATCGACTAGACAGGGGGGACATTTCTTCGGAAGTCTTCCCAGGCGTTCTCAGACAATATTAATACCCAAAATAGCCGAAACACACACTTCAGCCTTAAAGTACCTAAAATGGACATGTCGATAAGTCTAATAGAGCGCATTCCGTGCACCTTGGGTGCGCGCTTGCATGCCCCTATAGCACACTGGCATGCTTAGCACGTCCTAGGGTGCATCGCAAGAGCTGGCACGAGTACCTTGCACTCGAGTGCATCGTGCATGCACGAGTGCCCCTGACACACGCTCGCTCGCCTTACGTGCACACACGTGCCCCAAACCCAAATTTTACCTACCAATAGGCCTTCACACCTCATTTTTGGATGAGGGGGAAGAGGACCAAAAATATATCGAAACTTTGCCGAATTGAAGACTTATGAATCACATTCTACACACTTTTAGCCAATCTACTACATTTTTCTTAGGGTTTTGATCTGAAATCCAAACCCAACCACCTCTAAGCCAAAGAACGCTACAAGGGTAATCACCACGGTCCCTCTAAGGATCTTTCAATCGTTTTTAATTAAAAATTTGGATCTTAGCATTTTTTCTTCTCCTTCTACTCATTTCTATCATTTTTCATCATCTTTTGCATGTTATTAATTATTTATTGCCTTGTGATGAAGTTGTGATTTTGTGGTGATTTGAAGTTTCAGAATAAGATATGTAGAAGAAGTGGGAAGTTCGAGTGAATCTGGGAGTGTTTGCATTCATTTTTGCATTTTCCATCATTTTTGCATTATTTTCACTTTTTACATAAAAATAGGTATTTTGGTGTAAAGTTAGCATTTTTATTGTTATTTTTTTTCTTGCATCTTTAATAATTTTGTTATTCTCTTTATTTTCTTTCTTGATAAATTTATGGTTTTCATCCTAAAATCCACATTTTTATGGTGAAAATAATATTTTTATCATTTTTCCTATGTTATTTGCATTTTTATTATTTATGTTATTTGTATTGTCATCCTTGATAAATCTATTATTTTTATCATATAATCCACATTTTTTGGTGAAAATAATATTTTTATTATCTTTATTATTTTATTTGCATCTTTATTTTAATTCTGTATTTTTTATTTATTTTTATCATTTTATTGCATTTTTGCTATTTTTGTTGCTTTTATGCCTTTTTTTGGTACATTTGCCATTTTTATCATAACGTTAATATTTTTATTGTAAAAATGACACTTCTATAATTTTTATTATTTTAATTCTACACTTTTACTATTTTTATTATATTAAATGCATTTTTATAATTTTTATTGTTTTTATGCATTTTCTTGATAAATTTGCCATTTTATCATAAAGTTAATGTTTTTATAGTAAAAATGATATTTTTATCACTTTTATTATTTTAATTCTGCATATTTATTATTTCTATTATTTTTATTGTTTTTGTGTCTTTCTTGGTAAATTTGCCATTTTTATCATGAAATTAACATTTTTATCATTTTTATTATTTTAATTCTGTATTTTGGTTATTCTTCATAGTGTTTATTGCATTCTTGTCATTTTCATCATTTGATTTGCATTTTTGCCATTTTTTATCTCTATTATTTTCATTGCCTTTTTTCTATAAACTTATTATTTTTATCATAAAGTTCACATTTTTATGGTAAAAATAGTAT
The DNA here is from genome assembly GCA_949671775.1 of Mallotus repandus. NCBI lineage: Eukaryota > Viridiplantae > Streptophyta > Magnoliopsida > Malpighiales > Euphorbiaceae > Mallotus > Mallotus repandus. The sequence continues at coordinate 6,862 of CATIWM010657229.1, forward strand.
TTTTCTTATCACTTTAATTATTTCATTTGCACTGTTACCACTTGAATTGCATGTTTATTACTATTATTCCTTTTGATAAATTTATTTTTCTTATCATTCAGTTGATATTTCTATGGTAAAAATAGCATATTTATCATTTTCACTATTTTATTTGTACCTTTATAATTTTTATTATTTTATTCGCACTTTCATTATTTTGATCATTTTTATTGCTTTGGTTATTTTATTTCATTACTCTCATTATTCTCACTTCTCCATTTTAAGCTCTAAGTATTTTCCTCGTTATAAAATCCTACTTTTATGATAAAAATGATAACCTAGCACTAAAATACATAAATTCTAAAATCTTGCATCATGCATCCTCATTAGCATCCTTGTTTGTTTATTTGCTTAATTACTTCTTTGTATTATTTATTATTTCAATTATGAATGAATGAAATATATAACATTGCTCTAAGTGTGATGTGTGCTTGCATGCGAGTGAAAACTAACCTTTGTTTTGTAGGTTTATTAGAATAGGAATTTTCTTTCCTTTTCCATTTTTAATGTAATTAATAGAATAGGCATTTTCAAGGCAATGTAATCCTTAAGCCCAATTCTCCCTTTATTTTCTATTTTGGTTGTATTTATTAGAATAGGTTATTTTTACAAGGGTTGTAATCCTTAATCCCTTTCTCCATTTTATTTTGTCTTTTATTTGTGTTTTTATTTTATTTATTATTTCTTGCATTCTTATGTGCTACTTGCTACTTGCTTACTTATTTGCATTATTACTTGCTTAATTAGTATGGTTGGTGAATGTTTATTTTTTTATTCTGTAGTGTATGCTCGTCAAATCCAATTATCTCGAGCTTTAATTTCCTATTTAAGTGGACCAACAATTGAATGTGGTGAATACATTATAAAATCGAAACTAGGGTGAAGTAGTGAATAAATAAGCAACAAGTATGATAGGAAATAGGATAAGTAACTCCTACCCCTTGAACTTGGAATCTTTAGTTAGGAAAGTGGACTCTTAATTCACTTTCTCCTGATTTAGATCGAGTGACAACTCGAATTTTCAAAGCCTATTTAGACAGACCCTCCCATAATCAATAACAACCAGTAGATGGTCGCCATTAGCCTACGTGCCCCGTTATCACACTGATCCTATGTCCCATTTTGTGACCCTCCATCCAACCACACCAAGGAGAAAAAATGGGGTACGTACACTCTCATATTCAAATTCGGCAATATAATTAGAAAAATCTTAGCAAAAACTAATATTTTAAATAAAAACAAACACATGCACACAGTTCACCAAATACCCAGAATTTTTGTATATGTTATTTACAATTTAATATACTATAAGTATATTTATTGCTTCTGATACATCAAATACACTTGCACACAATTCACAAAATAACTAGAATCTATATATGTTATTCACAATTTAGTATACTTTTAGCAAATTTTCTGATTCTGATACATCTTATACACTTACACATAGTTCATGTAATGCACACAATTTTTGTATATGTTATATACAATTCAATATACTTCTAGTATAATATTTGAATCTGATACAACCTCTAATTGTAGTTTTTGTTCATTATAATGGAGAATGGAGTGATGATTTCATCTACAAAAAATTTCAATGTAACTGGTATACGAATTCCAAAGGGCTACAACTACAAAAACCTCATCAAATTACACCACAACAAAAATGACAATTTAAGACATGTGTAAAACATCTTTAAAAATGCCAAAAAACGTCACTAATAAGAACTAGATACAAAAAAGAATGTTACAATGTGTGTTGCTATAGCAATGTCACAAATAGTATTTAGAGACGAATTTCATAAATCGTCTCTACAACATTACATTGTGAGGCGAAAAAAATTGTCTCTAACAATTTCAGCCAAGCTTAACTGAGCCTAGCAAATTCCCTATAGCGACTAAAAAAATCCCTAAATATGTTATTTTGCGACGTTTTTCTATTTCATCCCAAATAATTATATTTTATTATTCTATATTATTTATTTATTTATTATTTGTTATTTATTGTTTTGTATTATGGGATAAAATAATAATGAAAAATTAAATACTAATAATATAATTAAATTTACATGATTTCAAGTTCAAGAAGTACTACAAAATGATATAAATTACCTTAAAGTGGTCTCGATAATTGCTTGAACTATCCACACTTATCATCTTCAAAAAAAATTATGTAGCACAATCCATTGCATATATTCTCTACCTCTATCAAGCTTAGCCCTCCTCTCTTTGTGAAAATTTTAGGCCATTTCAAGTCATGTATAGCAAGTTTGACCCAAACCCCAAGGGCACATGAATGGCACTAGAAAATAGTAGTAGTAGTAGTAGCAGTAGCAATAATAATAATAATAATAATGTCATGACCCAAACCCCAAGGGCACATGAATGGCACTAGAAAATGAAAAAGCATGAAGCTTCTTAAACCTGTAGTAAGCCTCTAGGAATTTATCACAATAAAATTAACAACTTCAAATTTGTAAACAAAATCCAGCGGAGTTTCCTATGTACCGGGGACAAACCAAAACCTATAAAATGCAATCACCACCACTACTCTAATATCACTATAAACATAACATCTCAACTCAAGTATAATAAGGTACATGCTCTAATGCAACACAAATGCATTAACAACAATTCTTCTAAACTACTGCGGCATCTAGATTAACTAAAATTATTCCATAAATATTAATAACATCACAATAACCTACATAGAGTAGTCAGTGAAGAATGATTCCGACGAAGAGAAGAAGAACTAATATTAGGCTCCCAAGATCTTAGAAAAATAGTTGAGGGGAGTCATATCTCACCAAGTAAGCTAATATAAAGAAATGCATGTTTTTTAAAATCTCCTTTGTTAAAATAATTTATAGAAATATAATATTTATAATTTATATTTAAAACTTATATTTTACCAAAATCATATTTATAATTCTAAAAGATTTTTATAACATCTCATAAATGGTTTTTGAATAAAATAACATTTAATTAAAATATCCTTAATTGTAAAATTATGGTAAAACTCTAAACCACAAAATTTAAAAGACAATCGGCTCACTTATTCATCCAAGGACTACCGGTTGCCGAGAGCTAAGCTTCCACTGAGCTACCAACCGTAATCAATCTCTATTAGTTTACCAAAATCATATTTATAATTCTAAAAGAATTTTATAACATCTCATAAATTATTTTTGAATAAAATAACATTTAATTAAATATCCTTAATTGTAAAATTATGGTAAAACCCTAAACCATAAAATTTAAAAGACAATCGGGTCACTTATTCATCCAAGGGCTACCGGTTGCCGAGAGCTAAGCTTCCTCCGAGCTACCAACTGTAATCAATCTCTTATTTCAAATATTTACTAGCGGTTCCAGAGAGCTAAGTATTAACTCAGCTACTAATCCTAGTAAAAAATCAATCAAAATATTTCTGAGAGTTATGCATAAACTGAGCCTTTCAATTTAATACATCCAAGAGCAATGCATCAACCAAGCCTTTCAACTCAATACGCCCGACACCTATACATCAACCGAGCCTTTCCATTCAATATCCAATCAAGGGCCCGACTCAATGATTAATACTAGTGCGCACACGGTCCTGATGACACCTATTAGGTAGTACATTCTACTAGTATTTTTCAAAAACTCTATATAATAATATGTAATAAATTTTAAAGAATGCCAATAAATAAAAATAAAAATATTCTTGATTATCCTCCACAATAATATCTTTATCACAAATCAACATATAAACAATAGTAATAACATTATAACCTCAATAATACTCAAAACTTAAATAATATATCAATTTCAATATTTTTAAGATACTGAAATTAATATTGAAATTAATATAGACTTCAAATTATTAACTTACAAGTGGAGCGAGCCGGCTAACGTATCCTTGTCCACCTAATATCCAATGTTCTCGGTCCATTATTCTCTATAACAAATAATATTTAGGGAAAAGTACAAAAAATACCTTGTGGTTTGAACCCTAATTGACTTCCACACTATGGTTTGAACCCTAACAAACTAGTACCATGTGTTTTATTCCGTTAACAAATATCGGCAAATCAACTGGCACTGTTAAAAAAATTGACGTGGCAGAGGGTATTTTCATCTCTTCACTGTCTATTTTTTCCAACGTGGCCAAGGAACAGAAAAAAAACTCAACATTGTCCAACATCGCCTCAAGCACCGATGCCACACTCAACACCATCATCAGCATCTCGTAGTCACCATCGAAAACCATCGCAACCAACACAAAAAAATGGGAGCTCTCTGTGTTAGAAACCTAGAACAATAGAGGAAGAAGAAGATGCAACGCACCCAACAAATGCAATGGTGATCTAATAAGCTTGTCTTCAAAATCATGAAATCCATTTTTTCGAGCTCAAAAACATGGAAAATGGCTCAAGCACCAAACAATAAAACCGCCAACTACATTTGTCAACTGTCATTTATGAACATAGCAAAACATGCCTGTTAACTTACCTTAGGACCCTTTGGACCTACAGTCAATTTGTTGGCTTCATTAGATTCATGAAAGGACTCCACATATTCTATTTTTGTGCTTAGAAGCAAAGTATTACAATGTTGAAGATGCTTGTATAGGTCTCTTCTGACCACAACTTACGCAATGTTTTCATTAATGACGCAAGCTGAATGCAAGTCTGTCAATTCACCTGGATCAATACTTGTATCACTTCGATAAAGATCCTTTATAATAAGCAAGTCCAATGCAGAGTCACAAAGAAATTCAAGTCTCTGTAAAAATTTGAATGGCTAAAGAGAACATTAGTAAGAAGTTTTTCATCCTTTAATTCATAACAATATCCATCTTAATATCCTTCTTTTATCATTATAGTAATATCTTATATTGTCGGAAAAAAGAAAACTCCCCACATTAAGTGAGTCTGTTTTCAAATTTTTCATATCCACCACTTGTTGCCTTTGAAAAAAAATATCCAGTTTTCTTTCCAACTTAATTGAAGAGAAACCGTGTGCTAAAAAGGAATACTTAAATGCAAAAAAAAATATATAAAATGAGTTGCCTCAATTGAAAATTCCTTACCCGGTAATAGTTGCCAATCCCTTATTCTTGCGTGGAGGCATGTGTAATGGCCAAAAACTATACAATTCAAACCGATCACAAAAAAAAAAAGCAAATCTTTACAATCTTTCACTGTTTCATCTTCTTTTTCTTCTTTAACTTAACTTTCTCCTCCTTTTGTCTTCAAATTCACAAAATTAAAAGCTAATTCTACCTTCCTGCCAAAGTAGTAATATTTCTATTACCTTAATTACTATAACTATAATTCTTTTACATTGCATTCAAATTAAACCAAAAAGAAATTATTGCCTTGAAGACAAAAACTTCAATTTAAATTTAAAAACAAAATAACTAAAGATACTTACCTTTCAAGGTCAATTTCTTTGCTTTGAAAACAAAGAATTAGCTGTAGATTCCTCCATGGATGTGCTGCTTCAATTATGCAATCTAATTCTTGTTGTTTAGAGCATTCCAATACTTTCCTTTTCTCTTGTTCCTCACTGCTACGTTGCTTCTTTTGTGGTATGAGTTCGAAAGGTGATGGGTTCGTTCTCCTTTTTTTCTTATTTCTCGATTGGCAGTGGGAGAGGCAATATTAATTGAGGTGGGTAGAGGCAGCGTTAGTGGAGGTGGGTGAACATAGTGCTGGCTGTGGGCAGAAGCAGCACTGGTTGAGATGGAGCTGGAGACACGTAGTGAGCAATAAGGGAGGGTGTGGGTGTGGGTAACATGGGAGGTGAAAGAAGAAACAGAAGAAGAAAAAGAAGCGAGTAGTAAGGGAGGCTATCTTTTTCCAAAAAAAGAGGTTGTTTTCATTTTTTTTTCAAAGCATACATTGAAAAGATAAAAATACCCTCTGCCACGTTAGCTTCTTGAACGGTGTCATCTGATTTGCCGTTATTTGCTAACCGAATGAAACATAGGGTACTAGTTTATTAGGGTTAAAACTGTAAGGTGGAAGTCGATTAGGGCTCAAACCATGTGGTATGTTTTTGTGCTTGTCCCTAATATTTATTTAAAATATATGCTTATATATATAACAAATAATTCATAATAATTTCCAAAAATTCTAGAAAAATTAATAAAATCAAGGAATTAATGAAATTGACTTAAAAATACCCTAAATAGTACATTTGAGGCTAAAGGAATTTATTTTGGTGAGTTAAGACAATGTAAATGGAAATTGGAAAATTTCCACCGAAACACTTTCGAGATTTTTATCTCAAAATCCATGAGGAATCAAACCTAGCTCCTGTTACAGAAATTAATCCTCATATTTAATGCTATTTATTAAAAAAAATTACAATATTCTGTGCTTGTCACTATTCTTCACCAGAATCCTATTTGGACTCGCTAGATTTCTCACCGGAAAAATGTCTTTTAAATAAACCACTTATGAAAACATGATCACAACAATATGAAAAACTCATAAATATCCTTAAACACAACAAACAACCACCAAATTATTAGATCAAAGAGAAAAATGATATTTACCAAATTAATTCTAATCGAGACCTAAACAACATGAACATGTCACAAAATCGGTCGTCACTGACTCCTGGAAATGAGGTGAGTTCAATGCCGGTGGTTACAGCAGTTGAAAGTCACCAAAAAATATGGTTTGAATGATAGAAGTTTAAGCTTAAGTTTAGGAGGTTAATTGACTTAAACCATACCAATTTTCATAAAATAAAAATCACTAACATGAAGAGGAAATTGAGAACTGTTTATGGTTCAAATTTTATGGCAAACGGAAGTCATTTGGCCGGTGATTGGAGAAGAAAAGGGTGACATATGTTACAGTGACAACCAGTAGAGTTTAGGGGCTTCTCTAAATTTTCTATGGCTGCTAGCTTATATTGAAGAGGGAGATGAAAAATTACCACTTTGGTCTTAGGATTTTTGGAAAATTTTCTGTTTGGTCCTTTTACTTTGAAATCCAGATAATTGCTAGTAATTAAATAAGTTAGTCCCTTGTATACTAGAAAATTGCTAGCAACTAACCGTGTTAACACCATACAATGACTCAACAACCACTCAGCAACCCAACAACAACCCGATAACAACAGTAACATATATTTATTTATTTAAATGAATTGTGGGTTATTACAAATAATAATAACAATAACAACAATAATAATAATAATAATAGTAATAAAATTATGATTAACTGGCAATAATAAGTCAAATGGACATGCCACACAGAATTCAAAGAGTAATCCACAACAACATACGCCCAATTGCATATGATCAAAGGCAGTGGCAATAATAACTACACAAAAGTCTTAAGAACAAATCCATGTCTCTTAGTTCTACAAAATATTAAACAAAATAGAACTAAAGATAAATATTCAATCGAATAGAAATTAACTGAAAAAGGAAGCATGTAAGAGTATTTATCAATAAAAATAATCTCAATAATCAATGGGCATATTGTAGTAGCTGCCTAAGAAAAAACATATTTTGAGAACAAAAGCAACAACCCATTTAATCAAATAATCACCTGATGCTAAGAACGTAAATGTGCATATATATATAAATGAAGTCATGAGATACCATCAATTTTTTGCAGAATTTTCTTTACTTTTTATTTACATTCATCAATGTATGTTCAATTTTAGAACAAAAATCCATGCTTATTATACGATTCTATGTTTACCTTCATTTTGTATAAGAAATAAAAAATCTAAACTTACAGCAAAGAGATGCATTTCACGAAGATGAGAATATCCTCCATAAGGATCCATTATATGTTGAAGAATTTTTTTGATGAATAATGGCAGCTCCTACAAATAAAAAAGACAAATTTTCAATTACATATCTGATAATTTACCATCAAGTCTCAAGCAAAAGAGTCAATTTCAGTCCATTAAAATCGGTACAATGCATCTCCACTACCTAAACAATACCAAATGCAAAATAATTAATATATTTTATTTTCAAAATAAATAGTTAGAAGAATTCATTAATGTCTACTAATGCCAATTAAACAAATAAAAATATTTTAATTTGATAATAACAAAAGATTGGATTAAGTTATGAATACAAATACATCATTTTCAATACTAGTTTGTCTACCAATAAATTTATAGTACATATAAAGTTTTAGTTAGAAGCTAAAAAAATGCATGTGGAAAATGGAAAATGTGGAAAATGGAATGTGCTAACTCTTAGGTTGAATTCAATACTAAAAAAGTTATCATGTAAAGTGAAAACTACCACATTAATTAACTGACTAACAGATCTGATTCCATATAAAACTCCAATCAAATTTCATTCAGATTGTATAAAGAAACATTTCACTAACACCCAAATCCATGAACCAAGCAAGAACCATACCTAAAAGAGGGAAAAAAAAGCATGTAGTGAATAGTTCATAATAGAAAAATAATAAGAAAAAAAAAACAATTACAATAGACCAAACTTGTAATAATCCATAATTTATTTATAAGTTGTTTTGTTGTTGGGTCATTACCGAGTTGTTGTGGGGTCGTTGTGGGGTGTCAAATCATTTAATTACTGGCAACTATTTCAGACCTCAAAGTGGAAGGACTAAATGGATATTTTACAAAAATATAGGCACCAAAGTGGCAACTATTTGCTAGTTCTTCTTTAGTTATATAGTTGATAGCTACAAAATTTGCTTTTAAGCTCCTAAATTCCCCCATCTAGCACTATAGCACCTGTCATCTTCTTTACCTCCGTTCACTTGCCAAATAACCTCTGATCATCATGAAATTTTAACCATGAACACTTCTCGAATCCTTAATAGGCTGGTGATTTTTATTTTGTAAAATTTGGCTCGGTTTTAATCAATTTTGGCTTGGAAGATTCGGCCAAAAATTTCTATCAATGATTCACCATTTTCGGTGATTGTCAGTTGCTGTGAACACCACCATCATACTCATCTCACTTCTAGGAGTCTATGGAGATCAATTTTGAGTCTGATCTGTGTTGTTTGGGTATTCATCATAATTTACTTGGTAATTATCATTTTTCTCTCCGATATATTATTTTTGAGGTTTTTTGGAGAGTTTGAAGGTATATTTATACTATATAAATTATTATGAACATGTTGATGAACTTGGTTTATGTAAAAGACATTTTCTGGTGAGAAAATCTAATGAATCGCACCCGATTTCGTGAGGAATAGTGACGAGCCCAGAAAATTATGATTTTATTTTGGATAAATTGCACAATTGGTGTATAAACTTTTTAATTTTTGCTATTTTGGTGGTCAGACTTTTTTTTTACGATTGAGTGTCTAAACTTAATAAAATAGCTTCATTTGACTGCTTCTGTTCGGCCAATAGTGGTCTGAGTGTTGAGTGTGCACATGTGGAGCCCATAATTTTAAAAAACAATCGCCATGTCATCACTTGCATGTACAATTCATATTAAATGTCTGAAATGCCTTTAATGAGCATTATATAATTAAGTGAAGGACATGAAAATTAAAAAATAAAAAATAAAACAAAAGGGAACAGATTGCATATACTACAGATTGATCATCTCTGTTGTCGAAATGAGAACCATCTCTTACTTTTTTTTTGAAGAGCAAGAAACTTTTATTAAATAGAAACAAGACATGAGTCCTTTGCTACAAAATCTGTCATACAATTGGGAACAACATCCCTAAGAATGAAATCATACCTTCTAATAAAACATACTTGGCTGTATTGTGAGCAACCTGATACCCAAACACTTCATAAAAGAAAAACAAACCAAATTAAAGCCATTGACTAGCTGAAGAATATCTTGGCCAATTAGTTCATAGACAGATAATCCTACGCACTTTTGTTGTAAGTTTTGGATAGACAATTGTGAATCAGACTCACAAATGATATCACGGAAACATGAAGTTGATGCCACCTCCAAGACATGATAATAGCCAACATCTATGCAATTTGAACATCAAAACAATCAGTAAGAACTCTACCGGTAGAGCATACAATTTGCCTAAAAGAATCACACAAACCCATCTCTTACTTCAAAAATTAAGAACTGAGTCTCATAAGGAATATCATGTCCACAAGTCCCCATCCTTTATGTCATCCACTATAATTTGAATCCAAAAACACACATGAAATGCAATCCACTGCAAAATTGAAGCAATAATCCACAATTTTAATATGCATTCAACGCCTCACTTGTGCCCTCCTAGTTCCGCGCATCGGCAAATTCAGTTAGCCATCTAGCCTAAGAATGCAACTTATACAAGTCAAAGTTCCTCAAATGTGGATTATTTAAGTTTGACTGCCTGCCCAAGTTCATAAAATTTGCCATAAGAGAATAAGCTTGTGGCCTATACTTTCTTCCCCATAATGGGTCAAATTTTGCAAGAACTGCTATTCCATGAAGAAAGTAACCAATATGGTAATGGTGATCATTATAAACTCCAAATCAAAAATCAGCACCAGAATTACCTGAGCCTTGTTTTGTGACATTTCCACCCCACTTACTATCATACAAGAAACCATTCCCACTAAAAGTCCCCTCCAACCACTGCTCAATTGTTTCCTTCAAATACTTCTTTATCACTAGAATCACATTAAGAAATCCACCTCCTCAGCTATCAAAGCCAACCTTGCTACTCTTGCAATCAATTTGCCATAGAAATAAGAGGAGGTTATGGTTATAGTTGATGAATTCAAACCCTCAACATCCTTGTAAATTGCAGACATAATTTCAGTAAATGAGTCTTCATTAATACCATGAATTGAATGCCAAGTTACAGAAATAGGATCTGATTTCAATACCTAAGAATCTCCAATAACACCAACAAGATCTAGAAGAACAGAAGAAGAGGATCCATCATTTTTTTTCTTTCTTTCTCCTACTAAATCTAAAAATCTCAAACCTAATAAATTAAAAGAGAGAGAGAGATTTGTAGGCTTAATTTGGAATGAACAACATCAAATGGAATAGTAAACGCTCCCAAATACAAACCCATCCTCTTGTTAGTCCCATGAGCTCCTTCTCGAAAGCATCAAGTGACAACGAAGAGTCAAGCAACTTCAGCATGACCTCATGTCCATGCCAAAGCCGTCATTGTCGATAGCACCTTTGTCGGCTCTCGTTCAACCCAGCTCGCCGTACCTGCTATTACCTTTTGCTCACGCGATCTGATTCATTCCCAAGCTGAGATATCTTTTGTATTTTTGTAGGTCATCTTCAATCTCTCTTTACAAGCTAGTGATTGAATGGGTTGTTACTTTGGCCAAGAAAGTGGGATCGAAGTAGAGTGCCTTGAAAAGTAATGGAAGAAGCCATGACTCTGCAAAAGTCAGAATGGCGAGAGAGAAAGAAAACAAATAGTAAAGTAGGAATAAGAGGGCAGTATAGACATTTACTATGAATTGTATATATGTATGTTGAGGTGGCAGCTTGCATGGTTAAAAATGTGTCCCACGCATGCTGACTGGGCACTCAGGCCACCGTTTGCCGGATAGAACCGCTGAAATGATACAAAAATAATAAGTTTAAACACTCAATCATCAAAAAAATAAGTTTGACCACCAAAATAGCAAAACTTAAAAAGTTTAGACACCAATTGTGCAATTTATCCTTTTATATTTAATAAATATTATAAATTATGGGGATTAATTTTCATAACTGGAGCTAGGTTTGATTCCTTGCAGATTGTGAGATAAAAATTCCGAAAAAATTTCAATGAAAATTACTCTATTTTCATTTAAAGTACTTGAGCTCATTAAAATAAATTATTCTAACCCCAAACATGATGTTTAGAGTGTTTTCAAATCAATTTTATTAATTTCTTGATTTTGGCAATTTTTCTAGAATTTTAGGGAATTATTAAGAATTAATTGTTATTTATTTATTAAATAAATATTATTTATTATAGAGAGTTCTGGAGTGGAAGCCACACAGCTTGGGCAGCCGAGGAAACATTAGCTAATATGCTCCACCTGTGAGTTAATATTTTTAAATTTTCATTGAAAATTCATGCATTTTAGACTTAATTAAGATTTCATCATGAATATAATTTTACATGGAATAAGATATCATATTGAAAAATAATAATTTATTTATTTAATGATGATACTATCTGAAATATTTATACTAAAAATATTAATGATCTATACGAAGAACATGATTATTTATTTGTATTGATATAGATTTCATGAAATGACCATTTATTTATTTACTTAATGACGCAAATGTTTTGGAGGACTGGTAGAACGTGCTACCTAGTGGGTATCACCAGTACCACTTCCAAACTAGTATGATCTTGAGTAAAATATGTGTTAGTATTTGGCTCAGGAGCTTGTTCTCTTAGGCAATGTATGTATTGGGCTTGGTGGAGTTTATTCTCTTAGGCAATATTATGAATTAGGCTCAATGGAGCTTGTTCTCTCGAGTGGTATTGTGAATTGAGCTTGGTGGAGCTTGTTCTCTCAGGCCGAAATTGAGATGTGATTCAGTTGAACTTGTTGTCTTGAGACATTGATTATAGACTAAGTGACTTAACTATGGTTGGACCCTAGGCGAGCTTGCTTTCTAGGACTGGTAGTCATTTGAACTTAATAGAGCCGAATGGCTAGTAGAATTGAGGTTTAGGGTTCTATTATAAACTCCCATTAAAGGTTTATTTTATTATTTGATATTATTTTTGTACAAGATATTTTTATAGTAAAGAGTTAAAATACCCTAGAGGGGGGGGGGGTGAATAGGGCCAATAAAGGTTTAGAGGAAAATTGAAAAATTAAAAATTAAAGAGTGATTTGAGGAAGAAAAAATATATAAACAAGAATAAGAATAAGAAAGAGAATTGACACAAAGAATTTAAGGAGTTCAGATTATAACTAATCTTAGATCTCCACCTAACTTATCCCCATATTAGGATTTTCAATCACCCATACCAATCTTCATTCCCATGATTGATTACAAAATGGTGTTTTTAGTGGCTCACACCAAACCTTACAATAATGAGTTTTCTAGGCTCACTTAAAAACTTTTCCCAAGTGTTTTTAAGGCTCACACTTAAACCTTCCATAAGAGTTTTCAAGGCTAACTCAAAACCTTTATAACAAGTTCTTTTTCAAGGATCAACAACAACCCAAACAGAAAAAACCTCACTACCCACTAAAGCACATATAGTTAAATCAATTTCAAGATCAAAGAACAAATCACTATCACTTGTACTTCTACTAAGCATCTGCAAATGTAAATTCACAGTTGAAAAGAATTTATAGTAACAAATAACAAGTAAATAACATAAAAAAAATAAAAACAAAAATAAAAATAAAGCCTAAAACAACCTTTCTCTATTCTAAGTTAATAAAAATTTAGAAACAAATTCCCTGGCAACGGTGCCAAAATTTGAAGGGGGTCAAATTATAATACCCTAGTCTCTAAGACTTAGTATAGAGCAAGAAGGGTGTCGAACACTCAGGAATTTGGCTAAACTTTATATTAACCATATAGATACTTAGATGGATAGGCAAGAAAAATCAAAATCATATTAATAATTAAAAAGAACAAAAGCTATTCTACCACTAATTATTTTAATTATTATTATAAGTTTTAAACAAAGAATAATAAGGAGAATTACAATGTTAATCAAACAAGAACTTATTAAATAAATATCCTTAAACTTAATGACTAGAAATTAGTCTAAAGTCCTTAAAAGCAACTCTCGTTAACAATTAAACGTATTTCCTTCTGATACCTACACTTATTCTCATGAAATGCAGAGATAAAAGGAAATCAATAAACATATTACACTAATACTTTTTCCCTTACGGTAAATTCCTTGTCTCCAAGTGATATTCATTATTTAAGTGAATTCAATTATGTTCTATTGAATTACTCCAACTCTCATTGCAAATAATTCAATTCTCCAACAAAATACCCCAACTCTCATTGTGAATATTTTGACTAAAACATCATATATGGTGATTAAACATACATAACACAAATTTTCCACTAATTAAAATCAAATCAATAAAGCAAGTTAGATATATAATTCTTATTTAATTAATCATTGTAAATCTCATAAAAGACTTAGCCAAAATACATAGTTAATTCAATCAAGAGATAATTAAATACAACATAAAAGAAAGAG
>CATIWM010657238.1:0-14464 GCA_949671775.1 Mallotus repandus
ATTATCGAGAAAAGTAAATGATTTTAATAATCATAATTATTTTATTCTATTTTTATTTTATAAAGAATTTTAATAACTGGTTTTTAAAACCAGCGTGCATTTTATAAAATTAATTCACTCAGTGAGATCTGATTCCCCCCAATTTATTTTTTTCAGGACCTCACAATCTGTCTACTAGAATTCCTCCTTTGCGCCGAATTCGTTCTTCACCGACTGCATTGAGTATGTTAATTTAGATTGTGTACTGTGTAATTAAATTCTAGACACCGCAGTAGTTAAATTTCATATTTGTATTATGAGTATGTTGTTTGTACCTGACTTTTAAGTTTTGTATCTGAACTAAAATATTGTATTTAAATAATATTGTTTTATGCTTTTATAATATTATGCATTTATTATTTTGTTGTTTATTTTTGCAAAAAATAATTTAAAGCTTGCTACGGGATTCGGTTACCTTATGTATCCCCAATCCCTAGTGCCGGTCACGAACCTTCGGTTCGGGTCGTGACAGGGCGATGGACATCATTGGGAAAGTTTACCCTCCATCATCCAAAGGACATGGTTTCATGTTGGTTGCCACTGACTATTTCACAAAATGGGCGAAGATTGTTCCCCTAAAGACCGTTAACCAACAAATTGTCATTAACTTCATCACCAAACAAATCATACATTGCTTTGGTATCCCAGAGTCTATAACCACATATCAGGGCACAAAGTTCACAGGGGAAGAGATTCGGGCTTTCGCACAAAATTCAAGATCAAGCTGCTTCACTTATCACCATATTATGCCCAAGCCAACGGCCAAGCTGAGGCGACTAACAAATTGGTGAAGTTGATGATTCAAAAGTCCATAGAAGAAAATCCCTGGGTATGGCATGAGACTTTATCAAAAGTACTATAGGCATTAAGAACCAGTCAGAAAACAGCCATTGGCAGCTCCCCTTCCAAATTGGTATACGGCCATGAAGCCATGTTGCCGATGGAGCTAACAGTTGCATCTCTTAGGAGACAGGTCCATTCTATGTTATCACCCTCAGAGTACTCTGAAGGCTTGTTACAAGAACTTGACTTGCTAGATGAAGAAAGGCTTTGGGCATATAACCGAAAAAAAAGTGCAAAAGAGAAAGGTAGAACAAGTGTATAATAAGAAAGTTAAGCATAAGTATTTCAAGAAGGGGGACCTTGTTTGGAAACTCATATTGCATGTCGAACTTAAAGACCGATCTTTTAAAAAATGGAGTCTGAACTGGGAAGGACCTTTCGTGGTAACCCAAGTACTGAAAGGCGGTGCCTATATCTTGGCCAACAAAGAGGGTTTGCTTCATGCGAGACCGATTAATGGAAAGTACTTGAAAGCTTGCTTCCCATCCATATGGGATGGTTTACATCGGCCATAATTTAATATAGCTGTGTAAACATGGATGTATTTTTGGGCCTATTTTATCAAAATATATTAAAGTCGATTATATGATTCGTACTTATTTTATTAAAATATGCTAAGCTCTTTTTCCATATTGTTGACCTTAGCAATAATCAATCTTGATTTTGATCTTTAAAAACTTGATTTTGAGCATTTAATATGTTTGTTTAAGTGTGTATAAGCTAGGACCATATTGGAAATCAAAATGAAGTTAAGCGTGCTTTTAGGATAAATCAACCTTTGAGATTCCAAGAGGATTTTAGAAGTCTTAGACTTTTAAAATTAGAAAAGTGTCTTCTTAACATTTAAAGTAGATATCACAAGCTTCCCGAATTGGTCTTACTTGTCAAAATTCGAATTCATTTGGGTCAGGAAATGTTCAGTTAAAATTAGCATATGCAGTTTTCATTTTGATTTGAGTAGCTCTTAGTATTTCAATAATGTCTTGAGTTACAGATATCTAATTGAGGTGATTCAAAGGCTATAGAAAGCTAAGACAAATACCTATAACTTTCATGAAGAAAGATAAGGTTTATTTGATCGTCTTCAATGGCTAAAAGTCATGATCCCAACCGGGACCAAAATTGCACCAAATTAAAGAAATCTTCCAGAACATATCCTGAGCCAATGTCACGACCAAGACAAGTGTGATCCTGACCGGGATCAAGGTAGTCATGACTGGGATCAATACAGACTTCAAATATAACGGATATAATGGATATATCTTTGATTATCCCAACCGGGATCAGTGTGATCACGACCGGGACCAGAGAAAATACGGGCTAAAAGTCCAAATTTCATTTAAATGAAGTTTGAATTTGTTAGAAACAAAATTATTATTTCTAACAGCTATAATTGAATTGCTCAACTATAAATACAACCTCTAAAGATCATTTAGAGGTTAAAAAACTTTTTTTCATTTCTACATTCTCAAGCATTCAATTAAGCTCAAAATTCTCTTTAATTCATTCCTGTATTTGATAAACTCTTGTGAGAGTTTGGTCAGTGATTAGAATAGAAATTCTTATTCTTCTATTTTTTAGGTTTAGAAAAAGGGCAGTGAGGTTCTATTCTAAAGGAATTGGTTTAAGTGTTTAGCTAAAGGAATTGGTTTAAGTGTTTAGCCATTAAAACACTTAGGAATTTGGTTTTAGTGTGATCCTTGAAAACACTTGTGTAAGGTTTGAGTTGAGCCTAAAACTTAAGTTGTAAAAATCAATCTATGGGCATAGATTGTGGTGATTTAAAATCCTAACTTAGGGATAAGTTAGGTGGAGACATAGGATTGTTGAGAATCCAAACACTTTAAATTCTTGTGTTCATCATTCTTCCTTCTCAACATTCTTTCATTTTTTTTATTTGTTTTTAAGTTTTGATTTGTGTTCGATAGCCCTATTCACCCCCCTCCTCTAGGGCATTTTCACATATAATAAGAATTATCTGGTCTATATTTTTAAGGCCTATAAGTCAATATTCTTTTCTTTTTAAGACCGATTGTTATTTTTGGTTAGATTTACTGAATACATTATACACCATCACAACCATGATCGTTGCCAAGGGGGGTTGAAAAATAGTAAAGTCATTTGCAAAGTAAAAACTGAAAGAAAAAGACACAATATATAAATATTTACCAGGCCATCCCATAGGCCAATCAAAGTATAATGTGCAAAATGGCCACAAAGGTCGAAATATTCAAAATTTTATTCCTTCGGTCACAACCTGACCGACTAGGCAGATTTGGTTTTAAAAATATCAACAAACATAGGCAGGGTGTTGGTAGAGTTTTGTTGATCTAGGATGGTCGAGTTTTTTTGCCCTTGGAGTTTGGTAATTTAGAGATGCAGACTCTTTCTCTTTTCTTGTATCTCATTCATCCGAGGGCCATGGAGTTGTGTTTGCTCCACCCGTCTATTTTGAGCTACCTCAAATCTAGCCAGATCAGTCTGTTTCTTTTTTAAAGCCGATTCCAGGTCAACTACTTCCTTCTTCAGCTTCTCATGACCTGGACCAGCCTCAAGAACAATCTGATGATCCGCTTGATAGCATCCACAATCGAGACCGCCTCCTCATCCAACTTTCATTTTTTGGCATCTTTCTCTGCCAAGCCAGACATGAATTTGTCTGCCTTACAATAGTTGAAAATAAGGGTGGACAAGTTCTCGGAGAGGTTATCAATGATTAATTTTTAGCTGACTATTATTTATGGGCACTTATGAGCATTTTCATGAAGATACCCCAACAGTTTAACGATCCCATCATGATTGTTCTCATCAATAAAGAAATGAGTATGGGCATCAAAAATCTCCACCAAGTCCTTGAGTTTTTGCTAACCCTCCTTGGACACTTGGTCTTCTGAATTGACCACCACATTGATTAAATCGAATTTTTTCTTTGTCAGAAAGAAAGTGGTATCCCTCCACTTCACCTTTAGCATCAGAGTCATCCAGATAACCCTCGATCTCATCAAAAAGGGTAAACAACGAGCCCTGTTCATTGGAAAGTTAGAACTATAATCAAAGAAATAGGCAATCATGAGGCAAGAGGCAAATACCTTATCTATTGGGGTTAGCATCGAGGAAGCAGGTGGTGGAGAGGCCGATTTGATCGGACTTTCAGTTGGGGACCGGGAGGGGGGGGGTTATTTCGAAGGACCTTCCATTGTTATTGCAGCAGCAGTAGCAGTAGGAGTGGGTTTGTCAACATTCTCGGTAGGCTCAATTGAGATAGCAGATTTGCTAGGGGAAAAAGTGAGATCGTGCACTTCGGGTGTCTTCGTAATTTTAGAGGCCGATTTGGAATTTCTTTTCTTTGCTTGTTTATGATGTGTCTTGATCTTCTTCGGTTTTGGTTGATCGTCGAGCACATCGATAGGCTTCTCCTTGACATCTAGAAAATGAACAGTAAAAAAATTTCATGGCATAAGAATTAATTCATGAGCACAAAAATAACTGCCTGACCGTTTGATAAATGGATGCGCATAGGAGGAAGATGGCCAAACTGCCTAAAGGGACGTTAGAAACTACAGGACTAGCAATGCTGAAAGGAGCAGAAGGAACCTTTGGAGACTGATCAATGTAAGAACACGAGCAGACATCTAGATTGGTCACCTCGGGGAAACTGGTGCAGATTTGAAGATATATGGCATAACTCCCAAGTCGATGCTCCTATAATAATTTGGCTTTAACTTGTTCCATCCTCCTTCGCATCTCATCTTAGTCTCGGTAATTGTATTTGCAATGAAAAAAGCTTTCAAAAGCACGAATCTCACAGATATACTCACCTCTTATCTTTGTCTGATCCTGCATAGAATAAGAAGCACAATCATCAGTCAATTCCTACTGTTGAAAATTCATTACTTCAGTAGAAAATAAGCAGAAATGTTTGAAACAGAATGAATTCTAGAAGTCCATGAACATTTTCATCCTGCTGGGATTGATAGATAAAGGGCATAGGCGCAGGTTCTTTTTAAGAGCCTCGTGAACCTCAGCAAGCTTCTTGTAGAAACTGATGTCCCTCTAAACAGGCCAACTATAAAGTGGGGTATAGCAGGAAAACAGAATCAGGCAAGGAAGAGATTGAGAAAGACCGAATTGCATTATAACAAAGTGTGGATTATAAGTTTTGACACCACACTTGTTGTTCCAAGGATCCATATCTAGACTGAATGGTGGATCCCTAGGAAGAAGGATGCCTTCCCAGGCCGGTGCAAATTCTGAAGAAAGATTTGAGTTGAAGTGATCTTCAAAAAGCCATGAGGGGCCAAAGCTTGCAGGAAGGAAGGGACAGTACAATACATCTTGCTGACCTTACGAGCTATATAAAAAATGAAAGAATTCTTGGAGTGACGAGTATTTGCATTCAAAGGATGAGACCCACGGGTTGTAACAACCTATGGACTAGAAATCTGGTTTAAGTGGCCGACTCATAAGCTCCTGAAAGTATGCATTGAACAAAACCTGAACAATCCAGATTAGTCCAGGTCCTGACTTAAAGTCATTCTTATCCTTGTCAAGCACTAAGTGGTGCATGCCCCTATAAAGTTGACTCAGTACGAAGGGGCCAAGTGCTAGCTTTCTCCCATCGGCCAAAGCTATTGCTAAAGGTAGAAACTCCTTGGTTACTTTTATGGAGCTAGGACAACCTATAAATCGGCAAAGCCATTATAACAAGAAGGCAACATGTTCGGCCTTATCAAGCATAAGAGTAGACTTCATATCCATGAGAATGAAAGGGTTGTAGCTTACATGCTCCTTTTTAAATGAGACGTTACATCTAGAAGCATCGGCCTTAAGTCTGGGGCTAACATCCTCACTAAAGGGATTAAGGTCGAACAGAGCGGCTAAGTCTAGCAAAGTAATCATCATTAGCCCTTCTCTGAATACAAAAGCATTACAAGATCGGGACCAGAAAAGGGATAAGGCTGATAGTAAGGGCTTGTTGATTGGCACTTCAGTTCTAAAAAAATGAAGCAGGTCAAAGATGCCTATATCCTTCCATAAGGGGGAGAATGCAGCTTATAGGCGAATATACCAGACTAGGTATTCCTTTGAAGGATTCGGCCAATACCTAATTGGGATATTCTTATTCCAAAGCATCATATCGTTAGGCTGATTAAACCAAGGGGGGTCATTTTTTCTAGTGAAAAGGATAAACTCATCTACCCATCTATCATCCTCAACAAGTACTGGGCCTAGGATAATATTTTTAAGGCAATCAAGATATCTAAATAATACCTCAAATATTGCAGTAGACGCCTGGACGATGTTGTTAGCCCATTCCAAGTGAGTAAGAGGATCAACTTTCTAGTTGATTGAAGATGATGTGGCTTTCTTTGACTTCCCCATTAGAATTTGGAACTGGAAGCAAGAATTTGGTCAGAAGGTATGATAGACCGATCAAATGAAAATAGAGAGAGGAGAAGTAGAGCGCATACCTGATTGAGAAACCCCGAAGAATGAAAATTCGAGCATCGAATATTAGAGAGAGAAGCTCTGAGGAGAGAGAAAGTAAATTTTCTATAGAAAGTAGGGTAAATGATTGGGACCTCTCCCCTTTTATAGGCATAATTTCGGGCAGATGAAAAGACACAATGGTTGACTGAAATGCCCCTGCTAAGGCGGTAAAAAGTAAAAATTCACGCCAAAAGCGCTCACGGGCTTAAGTTCACCTGACGATGCCATTTAGGTCGTTGAGGCCTAGTACAATTGCAGAATCAATCCATCAGCATGGACCTCAGTCTTGATCCTAGGGGGCATTGTTTGCACCGACCCAAAATGGCCCAAAGCACACATGATCATAGCCTTGAGACAAGCCCAATCCAGTCGGCAAGGCCCAGCTCATGTCTGAATACTTGCAGCAGCAACAAAGGTCAAGGGATATATTTGGCAATATATATCCATGCCTTGATATAGGCTAATTAAGATACTTGCCTTTTGGTTAAATAGGAAGGACAATTGTTTCCTTTATGACTGATTGGGAAGGTTTTTTAATTGATTTGTTTCCTTTAATTTTTAGAGGTAAATTTTCCCTTTGATTTTGTTTCCATTTTTGGTCTGACTTCAGAGCCTAAATAAGCTGGAAGCTTATATCATTATAAAAAACACATTTTTTTTTTACACAAACTCTCAATATACTATCAATTTATCATTTTCTTCAGATTCAGTGTCTAATTCAGATCCCTGAGATCAAGGTTTTCTGATGAAGCCAACCTCCTATTTGATCCAAATCAAATAGGTTAGAAGGGACTCGGACATGTTTTTTGCCCTTGTCACCACCCTAAACTGGTGACAAAACCCATCATTCTTCATCCTATCTTCTGTGATATTGTAAAAGGCTCACACAAACCCATTTTCAATAATTAAAAGGTGCTTAGGACGATCCCTTAATTTTTAAGACCAAACAGTGACAATATAAACATGAATTTCATTTGTACAAACAACCAAAAATTAATTTTTAATGTTTTTGTATTTTTGGTTCAAATTTTTGATGTTGTCATAGGTCCAACATGAAATTTTAAGATATTAAATGCTTTAATATAGACCAATTGATAATATTTTATTTTTCAGTATTGAAATATAAATTTCAGCCGTAAAGATTTAAAGCTATTATTACTCATATATATATATATATATATATATATATATATATTAGAGTTATATAGTAAATTTCAATAAATATATTTAAATTTCTTTAAATCAATGACTATTAGTTTTTACAAAATACTATTAATGGTGGTGATTGGAGTTTAAAAATTAAAGTACAATTGATAAAGATCATTTAATTTTTTAACCATGAATCCAATGTTTTTTTTAAAAGAAAAATAATTCTATTGATTCAAACTAGCAACACATCGATAGAAATACAGATATGAATTCGCTAAAAATTATAGAGAATGAAACAACACCCAAGTTAATAACATAATAAATCGACTCAAAGTCTACAAATTTGATAATACTATAGTGACTAGAACACCTATGACTCTAATTCTGCAACATACTGATGATCATAATCTGATTCATTGTCTTTATCTGATCAAATATACATTATCTGTCCGAATCACCCACACAAAGAAAAAGCCACAAAAAACAAAATGTAGTTACACGACGATGAAATCACGAAAAACAAAATAAAATCTAAATTTATATGAAATAACTATTTATTTAAAAAATAAATTGATAAAATATGTGTAGAGGGGTGATTTCAAGCCAATAATGGCCAAAAATCACCCCTCCTCCAATGTTCGAGAGAATAACTTCTTAAAAAAAATTTAAATCTTAGCATAATAAGAAAATAAATTAAAATAGAATTATGAAATATTTTTTTAAGAAATAATAATAATAATTACTAAAGGGCTTTTTTAACATTTTAAAAAGTAGAGGTACTAAAATGGTTGTATTGCGGTCTTGGCCATAACAATTTGAGCACCACCATAACACCACCACTCGTAAAAAATATCTTAACACACAATGTCAAATTAATAATGCCAAATTGCCAATGCCAATACCAACACTACCGCCGCTTGATCATCATATTAATATTTAATCACACAGATGGTTTTATCTGGGCCATCCGATTCATTGACCACCGCAATTGTAGACTTTTCATTACACAATTGCCACCACATATCATCAAATGGGCCCACTGAAAGTCATACCAATTAATTTCAACCGTAAGATCGTAGAAATCTCATAAAAAAAATAGCAGTCCCACGTGATCTCAAATGTAGAAAACAATTTCTCCATCTCTCCCACTCTGCGTCTTCGTTGAGAACTGGTTCATTGCACAATTAACAATTCATATCTCTGTCTCTCTTTTCTTTTTTTGTTGTTCAAAGGAAATAAAGGCATGGCGAGTCAACTCGTCGATAACTCGGCTCTGAGTCTTGAATGAGTTTGAAGCTGATCGTTAATCTTCTTTTGTTGGAGTACCAGGTCCGTTTCTTTAACATTTTGTCTTTTGTTGAACTCTAATATATCTATTTAATTGTACAGTTTAAGCTATTGATCATTGTATTAATGTTTTCTAAATGGAATTCTTTTATTTTACAGCTCTTAGCTTTTATTAAAAATTCAATCTTGATGGCCTAAACCTAGGGTTTATTCATTACAGTTTTTTTTTTTTTTTAGTTTTTTCTCGATTTTTTTATGAAATTTCGGTTTTTCTTTTGCTGGGTTTTTGTAATTTGTGATAGATTATGTTATCTGAGTTGGGCTTTTTCAGTTTTGTTAAAAAATTGAGATTTTGTGACTTGGGTTTTTTTAATCTTTAATTTTTATATATTGCCGAAGTAAATTGGGGGTTTTTGATGTGGGTTTGTTCAATTGTTGATAAAGTGAGAGCTTTTTCTCTTGCTTTGTTCAATTCCTGAGAAATAGCAAAGGTTTTGATTTCTGTTTGTTAAATTTGTGAAAAAATGTAGGATTTTTGATCTGGGATTGTTGGCTTGTGATGAGTGAGGAGACATCTGACACAATGAATCTTGATTTGAATCTGGGTCCGGGTCCTGAGGCAGGATCGGGATCAATACCGGGCGAAGCTGTAAGTGTGGATGACTGGGGTGATGACCCTTTGGAGAGAATTAGAGAGGCTGTTAGAATTAGTAGTAGAGCTAGACAGCGCTGGAGATGGAGGCAAGTTCCAATTCCTCCTGAAACGCATACCCTTTCTGTGGAATTGAACCAATTGATAGGAAATTCTGAAAGTGCAAGCACTTTACAGGCTGGTGAGGGTAGTGTTGCTGCTGAAGAAAGATTGAATGAGGTGACCAAAGTTTGTGAAAATAACAATGGATTTTTGGAAGACGAAGTGTCAGAGAAGACGGGCAATGTTGAGAAGGAAAGTGGCAGTGATGGTAGCTTCTTTGATTGTAATATATGTTTGGATTTGGCTACAGATCCAGTTGTTACTTGTTGCGGTCACTTGTTTTGTTGGCCATGCCTTTACAGATGGTTACATGTCCATTCAGATGCAAAAGAATGTCCAGTTTGCAAGGGCGAGGTAACCAGTAAAAATGTGACCCCAATTTATGGCCGTGGAAGTAATTCCCGTGAGCCAGAGGAGGATTCAGGGCTTGAGATCCCCCTTAGGCCACAGGCAAGGCGGGTTGAGAGTTGGAGGCAAACTATTCACCGGAATTCCTTTAGTTTACCAATGGAAGAAATGATTCGGCGTCTTCGAAGCAGATTTGATTTGACTCAAGATTTGAACCCCATGCAGGATTCAAACAGTGCTCGTGAAATTGGAGATAGGACTAATGCCTTTCTGAGTAGAATTATGACACTTAGGGGACAGCGAGCTGAGCAAAATTCTATTGCACCTCTTGATGACATAGTAGATTTGACACAGAGTGGCACAAGTAGCCCAGAGGCGAGGCAAGCTCGCCGTTTTCATTCAATGTTACTTCGAAGATCACAATCACACTCTCAAAGACCATCAACCCACGCTTCACATTCCTCCGCATTGAATTCTACTGAAAGGTTAATTGAGGCATATTTCCGCAACAATCCTGCGGGGAGGAATCAAGAGCTGCCTCAACCTGTTGATGATAGAGATTCTTTCTCAAGCATTGCAGCAGTTATAAACTCAGAGTCTCAAGTGGATACTGCAGTGGAAATTGATTCTATGGGCTCCCTTTCAACTTCTTCATCCAGAAGAAGAAATGATACTTCAAGAGTGTCAGATGTGGACACTGTGGATTCTCGTGCTCCTAGAAGGAGACGATTCAACTAGGAGAGGTTCATTTAATAATATATTATAATTTCCTGGAAGTTGCTCAAGGCTTGCCAACACATATGTAAGTGCTACCTTCATTTATAGTTCTTTTACTCTACAAAGTTCACCTCTTGCCGCAGCTATTGACTTTCATGAGGTGATTGTATAACTTCGATCCTTTGCTGCTACCAATATGTTGTTTGAGATACTGTTGTAATGTCATAAGGGGCTTATGCTCTGAATTTGTATGGAAGGTTAAATTTAAAGACCAAGTTGGCAAATTACTTCCACTGTATATAAAACTCTTCAAGCTTAATAGTGAAGAAAAAATTTGCTGAATTGTTGGATAACTTATCTCATAGCATGTTGAAGGATGAAATAAGTTAATTTTATGATCCTGAGGTTTTAATTAGTTATGATGTTATTTACGTTCAAGTTCAAATAGTAACAAATGCTTCAAAAGTGATACATAACTGTAGCACCAGAAGAACAACATATATATATATATATGCTTGCTTAAGAAAAAAAAAACAAGGAGGAGAACTGTTTTTATTGAAGACTGTTTGGCTCAGGTTAAAATAGCTTCAATTTTTCAATCTTTTGATTCGGTTTTCATTTGTATACCTTCCTGCCTCTTCCTACCTTCTTGCAAATCACTTTTCCCTTTTCTTAAGACATCTATATCTTCCCAGTTCCCCTTGAGTCACTTTTCTCAATTCTTCCTTTTCTTCTCAAAGAGTTTTCTCTTTTCCAAATATTTCCTTAGGCTTCTTTTTCTTGGTTTTGTTTTACTTCTATCCAAATCTTTTGTGCAAATTTGTACATTCATCTTTTTTTTCCTACTACAAACAAAAGAGGCACCCTTGTTTGTTTGATTTGCTGTTGCTGTAAATATATTGAGTTCAAAGAAATTATTGCTAACACCATTGTTTAGACTTTATGGGATGGTTTGGATGATATAAATCGAACATTTCTACTATGATTTGAATATTAATTGAAAGGAGTACTGAAATTGGAAGAGATTAAGAAAGACACTTATCTACTCCATGTATATTCTACCCAACGGCCTGATTTGTGACATATATCACGTTTATTTAAATCCAACCATTTGGTATAATACATTGAGAGAATGTAGGAAGGCAATAATTTTTTTAATTCAAATTACTGCTTGGAGTGGCCTGATAATTGAAAGGCTGTCGTTAAACTTCAGAGTCATGCTAACTGGTATGATTTCCATCTTTAAAAATTTGGTTGGTGAGAATTGTAGTAGTTCCATTGGAAAAAATTGAGTTATGTTGGTTAACGAAGCCAGTTCATAGTTCATACTGGACTGGACAGAGAAAATTGTTTGCTGGCAATCTGTTAGCAACCCGTAACAAGTGATAGTGTTTCTATCATTCGCCTGTTTCTAGCTTTTGCATTAGCAAGAATAATTTAATTGGAGATAAAAACAGTATGAAAAAGAAGAGACAGCATCGTTTATTTGCTTACTCATGCCACTGCCAATGAATAACTGACAAAAATCAGTATGGTTTCTGAAGAGACTAGTACTCCTTGGTCCGATTATAATCTATGAGAGCCTCGTTTAATGTAAGCTTGGGGCTTGATTCTTGATTAGGACATTGAAAGGAGCTCGAGCTCAAGAGTCATGTAGTTATGAAAACTGTCGTGATCTGTATGAGGCAAGCGAATAATGGGACACCAGTAAAATGAAAAAATCTCTTCTTTTTTTTTTTTTTCTAGAGATAATGACCTTTTTTTTAGTTCTATAAGTTTGGTGAATTTCACAAATTAGTTTTATAAGAAAATTTCTTCACAATTGAGCCCTAACAGTTTTAAAATATATAACTGTAAAATCTCATCTGTTAACTCAAACAGAAATGAATGACATAAATAAAATAATGCTGCTTCAATTCATACTTCAGCAAAGACATCAACACACCCTTCATTTTGTCTTCTTCTCTTCTATGCAATACCTTGATCTCTTTTCTCATTCTATTTGCTTCTTACTGTTCTTCTTTCCATTTGTTTTTTCACTTTTTCTAATTATTTTTCTGTTATAATTTCACCTCCCAGTTTGTTCTCTTCTCTTCTCTAAACCTCGACTAATCATTGCGCCTTAACGCCTTTTATCATTTCAATTTAATCGAGGCTTGCTTTTGCTTTTATTTATCTATTTGGGTTGTGTTTTTTCTTTTTTTAGTTTTGAAGAAGATAAAAAAAATAATGTGAAAATGGCTTTGTTGTCGATTTTATTGAAGACACTAAGAAGACCTAATTATCGTATTTAGGATATCCTGACACAGCTAACCATGTTTATGGTTCCTTTGTGGATTGCTATTCCAGTTGGAATTTTAGTAGGATGGGCATGGAAACCCAAATAGGCCAATTTGGGCAAAAAAATCTTTGATTCTCCTGCTAACAAACTACCATCTCGATGGCTTCTTTCTCCTCTATTCTGACTTTCACTTCTTTCAAATTTCAGCTCCCCAGTTGCCTGTCTTAGGTTTCCGATGATGATATTCATAAGGACTTTTTCTCTGCACCGCCTCTCCTTTCTGCTGATTGCAAGTTTTTGGTTCAATTCATTTGCCCTTTATAATAAATAACATCTACAAATTAACATACTTGATATTTGTTTACAAAAGAATGAGTTTTAATTTTGGTATTTATTTGCTTATTTTTTTCTATTAAAGGTTACACTTTTAGCTTGAAATTTTGAAAAGAAAAACTTTAGAATTATGAATGATGATGATTTAGAGAATTTATGCAAGATTATTGAAGAGAAAGATGGTGGCCCTACTTGAATTCAGATGGATTGCTCAACTTCAACTATGACCGATAAAGCTTGATGTGGCTACCGATTTTGCTTGCATCTATGATGTGGATGTAGTGTGTTAATATGGCAACTGAAGTATAAAGTGAAGCAACGTCATTTTATTCATCCCACCTATCTCCATTTAAATTAACAAATGTCACCCATTTCGAGGGTAGTATATACACAACTAAGAAGATAAAATCTCTCGTTCTCTGCTTTGTGAATAGTACTTTTCGTCTATTTCTTGTAGTTTCAAGGGGGCGTAGCTGGTCCTTTAACCATCAATCACCCCCTCTCAAAACTTCCTTTTCTTTTCTTTTTCATATTATCTACATCTAATTATATTAATGATAAATCTATAGTTATGTTGGGTTTTTCTTATGGTTTGATGAGTTTTTTTGTATAGCTAGAGATATAAAATTGTTGTGTTTTCGTTGGCATGGGATATGAACTCCTTTGTTCATGAGAAAAGAGGCAGATCCAATGTTATATCTATGCTACTTCATTTGCCAATGCTATCATCTCCAATGGAGTCTACAACCCAATTTCTTAACTTTCTGATTTGGGAGACTTTAAGTTTGAAGTTAATCTCCCTTGATTCAAACTTTACCTTCCATGGAAACAAGAGTACATACAAGTATGGGTGGAAAGATTTCTTCATCTTGTAGCTGCCATGGCCGCTACCTTCTCGTGGTTATGCTCTTGCATTCTTCAACATACAAGGGTTTCTATTCCCCTAAAGTTGAGAATCAAGAATAGTGAGGTTTCCCTTTGCCTTGGACTTTTTCATGTAACCTTCAAATGTGGGCTTTCACATTACAAAAAAGGAAAATGTGGAGAATTAGACAATTTTTCTACTTTGTTTACAATCAATTACCCTACCTTTTATATAAATTATAGGAGTGTCCATTTTAGTTTTTATGCGTACCCTATTTTTTATTTTGTTTTCAAGAGTGCCCATTTTGTTTTTTATTCTTCTTTGTTTTTTAGTTTTATTAGTTGATTTTTTATTTTTT
>CATIWM010657323.1:0-18237 GCA_949671775.1 Mallotus repandus
CTGGAAAACAAAAAACAACAACAAGCAACAAAAAGCAATAACAAGCAACAAAAAGCAACAACACTGAATAACAAAAAGCAACAACAAGCAATAAAAATGAAAAACATAAGCAACAAAAAGCAACAATCAGAAAACAATAAAAAACTCTAATGGAGTGCTCACTGCTTAATTATGTACTTACACACCAAGAAAATTGAACTACTTAACCATCTAATTAGCTTATTTTACAAACAAGACCACAAAATGCAATCATGGATGCAAAAAATATTCAGTCGTACAACTGGAATTTTTGAGCAAAAACGTAGGCAAGCATTTTTATAATATATTGAAATTTGAAAAAAGAAGTGAGTGATATATTGAAATTTGGACCATTATCAAGTAATCAATATGAGAGATATGGCTTGTTTTTATCACTACTACATGCACAAATGTAGTAGTGAACGATACGTAGCTTGAGTGATAACACTAAAAAAATGTATAATATTTTGTCATGCATGCATTATCAAAAAGTCACTTCCAATGATGCTTGCACCCGAGTCATGTCATGTTCTTCCACTTTTGGCTAACATACTTGTAGTGAAAAACTAACTAATGATATGCTCTAAAATAAGAATACAGGCCTGTCATACATCAAATTTTAACTGTCCCCAAAAAGGTCCAATGATGAAAATATCTCTTCGAATGTGACAAGTTTCTGTACATTCGTACTACCTCTGAAGAATTCTGTAAGTCTAAAAAGCCTGAACTTAGCAAAATCGGCTACCGAATCATTAAGTCGTACCTCGATTTTACAAATTATGAATTATCAGAATGGTAAGTAGCTCATTTTGAGCAACCATCGCTCAAAATGTGCAACTCGTTATACCTGTGTTAATTTCGTAAGACCAGAGTTCAACTTTGTGAAAATTGAAAGTCAATTTTTGATGAAACGGACTTTAGAAACATGTCCGCAAACCCTAAAAATTTTCAGCAGTGACGCTAGAATAGTGCGCCTAATCCCGAGAAGTAGCGCGTGAGCAAATTTATAGTGCGTGACCATACTTGAACACACTTTGCTCATGCATGAAAATGGAAGCTGATTTTGACAAAACGAACGTCGAAAACACGTCCGGGGGGTCTAAAAACCCCTAGAAAAACCCCCAGAATAGAGCAATCAGAGCCCGGGAAAGCTGTGTGACATGCGCAAGAGCGAGTGATCACGCGTACCAGAGGCGTGATCACGCGTACCAGAGGCGTGATCACGCGCAATATATGTGATCGCACGCTCCGGTATGCATGTACATGCCCAAAAGCATGCACACACGTGCCTTGTGATGTGTGATCATGCATTTTTTGACACATTTCCCTATAAATAGGGGTCTTAACCTCCGATTTAAAGGGGGGGGGGGCTACATACACTAAAACATTATCAAATTGAAGACTCAAGAGTCCCAATTTACACACTTTTGGCTCACCCACTGTATTTTTATAGGATTTTTTTTAGACCGCTTTTGAACTAAACCCACCCTCATCTTTGTCAAAGCACGCTTCAAAGGCATACGAATTTGCATTATACACATCATTTTCAACCTCTCGATGAGGACAACTTGAAAATCCAATGAAGCTAAAGCTTCAAAAACATAAAACGAGATCAGTCAAATTTGAGGACCAAATAATCATTTTTTCATGTTTATTTTATTGTTCTGCATTTTATTTTGTCGTCGCCAGCAGTTGAGAAATTATTATGATCTGTGTGATGAGACTGGCAATTTGCATGCTAATTTAATAATTTCTACTCTGTTTTGCTCATAATAAACTATCATTTTACATCAATATCCATTCAATAAACATGAAAGCTTAGTTATATAAGCTAAAGCTTTGATATTGCGGTCCAATGATACAATCATCATTATTTATTATTTATCTTATCATTTAGAAATTCTTTATAATAATTCCTGCAAGAGCATGAACTACGTGTATCTGTTTAATCATTCATGATGCATTAATCATCTTTTTTTGTGCTTATCTGCTGTCTGAGTGGATGAATAGATGAAATTACACATAGTTGTGTTAAACTCTGTCTTGTAGGTGTTTTCTAGATCAGGACTAGATTTACATTTTCATACCTTTTTTTCTCTCTTAAATGTATTTACTAGGAAAGCCTTGTAAATAATCATGCTGAATTTCTCTCATTTTCTGTTATTATTCTGTGCTTGTATGAATGTATAATATATCAACTGTCATACTAAAACTAGGGTGCTGCGGTAGCCATTTATTGAGTATCATAATGAGAAATAGCTAAAAAGTAAATAAGATCTCCCGGGCTCAGAATCTCTGTTGGGGACGGTACTCGTTGAGTGACATGATGTCGTCCCTTTCATCTTTTCCTAGTTTTCTAAAAACCAAGTGGCGACTCTAAACATAAAGTGTTTCGCATCCCCCGAGACCAGTCATTTGTCTCTGTCTCTGTCTCATAAAAGGAATGGATGTCCCATCTGGTAAAGTTGCCATATCCTTCGGATCAAAAAACACAAAGCCTTCCACGAGAGAGAGAAGGCCATTTGCTCATAGTGGCAACTCCACTAGGGACTCTGGTTAGAGAGATCAATTCAAAAATGGCTATTTCTCATTACATTATACTCAATTATATGGAGCCCTTCACCATTGCATTTGCACTACACAATCACACGTGCACTCTTAGTCCCTATCAGTTGACAATGATGGAAAGTGATCCACCTTTAGCCTTTACTCGTGGTTTCACCGGACTCATTTGACCAGAGTCTGTGACCCAAGTCCTTAAGGGGGGCGACCTGAGTTACCAAAAGAATGCCAGATTCACTGATCAGAGTATGTAACCCTAGCCATGGGGCGACATTCTCGCTAAAGGAACCCTTGGCCTTACACCCTCGACTCAACCCATAAAAAGAAACTAATAGAAATCTCCACTAAGATCCTACCAAGCTTTGCATGCAAACTCTTATACTGTCTGTCTAACCTAATACCCACAAATGCCACGACACTTCTAGCTTCTATCATCAATTGACATCATTACATCCGTTCTCACAGACTGCTCACACTTAAACTGTGTGATCCTTGTTTACCTTGCACAAAGCCTGATGTGCGTGGAATGATAAGAATCATATACTTCAGTATGAATAGCATGTAAGAACTGGTAAATAGCGACATCCTTTGATGATGGAACCTATGAAGTATCGTTCATTTGTCCTTATCAGATCAAATAGGCGAGTTAGAAATTTGACTAGATTGCAAACACTTATGTTGAAAGAATAAAATTATAAACTATCAAACAATACTTTTATGCCTCTTTGTAAACATATCAAATATCTATGCGGGGATATAAAACTAGACTCCTTTTATTGGCTATAGCCTCTATGCGTGGGCGCGTATGGACTATAGATGCCATTTATGACCCAATGACTGGTCCCCACATTGACATTATGTGATTACTTCAAGTGCATTTAAGCATTTTTTTTTAGTTTACCACTTGATTGTCATCAATACAAATCAAAGCAGCTTAGTCCGAGAATGAAACCATAGTCCCTTGCTGACTATCGGGTCAAAACCTACCTAGGAAAGAGATTGAATAACCACGTGGAGTAATAAGGTTAGAAGCGAGAGCTTGCTCGTGATTAGTTTGTTCCTTGTGCAGGAAACACTAACAACCCTTTCTACAATCATGCATACATGACATACACACAGACAACATACACTAAGCAGATTTCTTTTGTAGCCATATGCACTTATCAAAATAAGAAAACGCATAAGCACACCATGTATACACACACTAACATTTCTCTTTTATAGGCACATGTCATGCATGCATTATTCATCCTTTGTATATTCTATCTCACTAATGTGCAGATGGTCCTAACATGAGTGATCAAGAAGACACTTCATGCCACCAATTTCAGGATAAGCTAAAAGAAGGAATTTAGAAATTATTGACTAATGGCACCATATCAGAAATCCTCCAAGCCCAAATCAAAGCCACTAATGTTCAAACCATAAACTCCTAAGAGGGAAACCGTGTTGCGACTCCAATAAATGAAGCATCTGCATCTGTCCACTTGCAAGCAGACAGAGGAAAGGGTGTCCTTCATACTCTTGTATAGATTGAGGATGATGATGAGTATTACCATGCCTTTAAAACACCACAACAACAAGTTACTAAGATTGCTGACTTGACCAAGCCTGAATCAGTAGGGGAGGTTAAACTACTAGCCAACAGGATGGCTCAGCTAGAATTCGCCTTCAAAGACAAAGGGTCTTATGAATCCAAAAGCTCCACTGATTTAGCTCTGTTCAAAGATGAGCTGCTTTTTAATGATTTAAAATTGCTAAACTTTGCCAAGTTTGATGGAACTAGGGATCTGAGGGTCCATTTAAGGCAATACGCCACCTTCATGGCTATTACTAAGCTTATAGAATCACAGATTGTCTGATTTTTTTCACATCACTAGAAGAGGGACCAAGAGCATGGTTCTTTGACCTTGAGGATGAGATCAAGAGTGACTGGTTACTATTGACTCAAAAATTCATCAAGCAGTATGAATACAACACTTAATTGGATATAACTCGTAGAGATCTAGAAACTTCAAAACAGAAGTCTAGTGAATGTTTCTTTAATTATGTTGTAAGATGGAAAGCCAAAGTTGTCAAGATGAGAAACTGTCCTTTGGAGCATGAGCAGATAGAGTTGATAATCAAAAGATCATGAGCCCTATTTCAAAAAACAGATGATATTTGCCCATTACCTTGATTTTTTAGCACTTTATCAAGCTGGAATCAGAATCAAAGATGAAGAAACACAACGACCCAGAAACACTTTCCACGAAAATGCTCAAACCAGCACCCAAAATCAAAGGATCTTCACCTGAATTACCGAGATAAACTACATTCAACCGGACACTTTTAACGCACCATCTGTTAATATCATCAACAAGCCACCTAGAAGATTTTCCAACTTCAACCTCCCAGCAGCCAAGGTATTCCAAAGACTCCAGCAAAAGAGCCTCCTACAACCACGAGAACCAAAACCACTACCAAATCCTTTGCCTCCGCAAATTGACCAGAACCTATTGTACAACTTCTACCAAATGCCTAGCCATACTACTAACACTTTTAGAACTCTCAAAAATGCAATCCAAGACCTCATTGACTTAGGAAAGATTGATGATCCTGAAAGACGACCTAATGTCAAAACCAACACCCTTCTAAATTATCAAGCCATGCCTCCTCCAACAATCAACACAATCTCATTCGACCTACCCGAAACTTTTACCGAACAGTCAATTCAAGCCATTCAGGAAACCCCAAAAGAACAAGAAGTTAGGGCAAAAAAATAATTCTTAATGATCTCAAAAGATGAACTCTTAAGCCTGATCCTTGATTGTTATGACTCCGGTGAAGATGAATGGCACCCTTTCACATTTGAATACATCTCAATGCCTCGAGCATTTACCCCTCATTCAATGATGCAAAGGAGAACCAGGGATATAGCCTTCCCAATCAATAGTGAAGTGATTAACTACTCTTATTCGTATGAAACAGACAAAAGCCTCAAAGTTGAGTAAAACAAACCTGAAGTGTGGGATCTACTAGGCCAACCATCTGGAAAATTCGACTACAAAGTCAAGTATAGTGCACCTTCAATAGCTCATGCCTATTAGAGGATATAGTGCCCTTATAATGAGGAGAAGAGTTTGATGAAGAAGACAGAATGACTAGGATCATCCAGTCTCCAAACCTACAAGTCATAGGAATTGACATTTGGTACAACTCTAATAAAGAAGTTAAAGAAAGCATAAATACCTAGGAACATGATGACTCTGAGATCATTGTCTAGAACAAGGGTAATAACATAAAAGCAACCAGTTAAGAGACACCATAGCTGAATAGCAAAAAGCAGATAGCTAAAAAGCCTATACTCTCAATTAATCATGTAACTCGCAGCATAAGAGTCTACCAACCTCTTGAAAAGGAAAATGATGTCTTTAAGGGGAAAGAAATGTCAAGTGATGTGGCTCCGACTAAGGAAGAAGATGATAAAGTTCTTAAGTAGCTTAAGAAAACTCAGGCACAAGCTAGTATTTGGGATTTGCTCATGGCCTCTAAGAAGCACAAAGACACTCTAGTCAGGGCACTTGATGATGCAAAGATCATCATTAATGCTTCACCTTATGAAATGATAGCTTCTTTAATGAAAGCTCATTCTAATGCGATCACTTTCTCAGATGAAGATCATCCTCCTAAAGGAAGGGTCCATAACCATCCTCTGTTCATATAGGGAATAGTCAGATCTAAAAAGACCTAATGTGTTATGATATATGATGGATCTACCATCAATGTTTACCCTGTGAGGCTGTTGTACAAATTCAGAATGAATGTTGAAGACCTAGAGGAATCTAACGTGATTATTCGAGCTTATGATGACTTTAAGAAGCCAGTCATAGGGACTTTCAAAGCAGTAGTCACTGTGGGGGATATCAAATCAGTAACAGAGTTCACTGTCCTAGACATCCCTCTAACTTTTTCCCTGCTACTGGGGAGACCTTGGTTCCACCCATTGGGAGGCATACCCTATACCGTACACTAGAAAATTAAATTCCCGCTTAATAGCAAAGTTGTCACCATTCCAGCTGAAACCAACAATATCATCGCCTGCTTAAACATAGTGCCACTAGGCTTTTAGATCTCTATAATCCATGAAGATTGGGTAAACCCAAAGGTTGCTGCAATGATGAAAAATATGTAATACTTGCCTGAAACTAGACTAGGAGGAAGGTACATTGGGGTCACTAAATTTCCTAATTTTTAAGGACAGACCAGCAAGCATGGCCTAGGGTATGATCCTGAGAAGGACACTAGAACCAAGAAGTTTATCTCATTTATTCTAGAAGGCTCAACTGAAGTCTACTAGGGGCACACCGAGAAGTCAGAAAAGGAAGGGGTTGAGAAACCTGGTTTTGAAATCTTCAAAGATATTATTAACTCTGCTAAAGGAAAACGCCCGCAATTGCTAGAAGATATCACTGAGATTGATATTAGGGAACTAATGAAGAGTCTAAGATTAGAATCCAAGACTGAGACCCTCAACTGTGAGGAAGTTGTTGCCATCCTCGAATCAAACATTGATTACATTCTGTTTGAAGAAACTACTACTGGAGATGATCTTTGTACTTTTCCTTTATTTGAAATTGATGATGTAATGATCTCAAGTTAATATAATGATATCAAATTTTGCTTACTTGTTCGATGTCCTTTCTAATGGTAGTGTGCATTGCATTGATCAAAATACTTGCATATTTGTCGTTCAT
The DNA here is from genome assembly GCA_949671775.1 of Mallotus repandus. Lineage (NCBI taxonomy): Eukaryota > Viridiplantae > Streptophyta > Magnoliopsida > Malpighiales > Euphorbiaceae > Mallotus > Mallotus repandus. The sequence goes on from CATIWM010657323.1 coordinate 7,317, forward strand.
TCCATATGCACTGAACCATTTAATATTAGCATAGAAATGAACCATGTATTTTGCATATTTCGAAAGACGTTACCCCTGAGGAGATGAGAGAAATTGAAAAATATTAATAAAATATTCAAAAGTATTTGCTTAAATATACGAAGACATACCCGACATTGACAGAGACATTCCCGACATCGATAGAGACATTGCTCAATACTACATTCCCACCAAAGAAGGGTGTAAACTAGTAAATCAAAAGCCAAGAAGACTTAGACTAGAATAGGCCCAATTGGTAAAAGAAGACTTCGAAAAGCAAATCAAGGTTAAGTTCCTAGAGGTGGTAGATTATCCAGAGTGGTTAATAAATGTTGCGCTAGTGCCAAAGAAACACGGAAGGGTCATAATTTGTATTGACTACAGAGATCTAAACAAAGCATGTCCAAAGTATGACTTCCCTTTGCCTCACATAGATGTGTTGATAGACAACGTTGCCTCTTACACATTGTATTCCTTTATGGATGGATTTTCTGGATACAATCAGATTTTAATGGCTGTCATTGATAAAGAAAAAATTTCCTTCATAACAAAATATGGTACTTACTGTTATAGGGTAATGCCTTTTGGCCTAAAAAATACAGGTGCAACCTATCAAAGAATGACAATAGATATGTTTCATGATATGATACATAAAGAAGTAGAGGTGTATGTAGGTGGCATAATGGTTAAGTCTGAAACTAGATAAGGATATCCAGTTGCTCTTGAGAAATTCCTTAGAAGGGTTGAAAGGTATAACCTCAGGCTTAATCCCCAAAAAGTGCATTTTCGGGGTGACTTTAGGCAAGATATTGGGATATATTATCAGCTTGAATGGGATCAAAGTGGATCTAGATAAAGCAAAAGCAATTAGAGAAATGCCAGTTCTAAAAACAGAGAAAGAAATCAGAGGGTTTCTAGGGTAGCTATAATTCATAAGCAGGTTCATCGCAAAGTTAATAGCAGTTTGTGAGCCCATTTTCAATCTACTTAGAAAATATCAGCCAGTCATATGGAATGAACAGTGTCAGCTAGAGCATTCAATAAAATAAAAAACTACCTACCCAATCCACCAGTTCTGAAACCACCCAAGTCTGGGTTGCCATTAACCTTGTACCTAGCCATTGAAGGGAATGTGATAGGTGCAATGCTAGCCTAAGAGGGAGAAGGGGAAGCGGAACATGCAATCTACTACCTGAGCAAGAAAATGCTACCTTATAAGGAAAAGTACAGTCAAGTTGAACAAATATGCCTAGCAATGGTATGGGTAATAAAGAAGGTTAGACACTATTTTTAATCTTACAAGATCCAAGCTGTGTCCAAAATGGATCCTATAAAGCATCTTTAAGAAGCTCATTCCCAAGTAGGAAAACTTGCCAAGTAGCTCGTTTTGCTAATAGAATTTGATGTACAGTATTTGACCAAAAAGATAATAAAAGGAAGAGTAGTCGCTAAATTCTTAGCCCTTAACCTAATCCCAAATTTGAAAGAAGTCCAACTAGACTTCTCGGATGAACTTAGTATGACCATCAAGGTGTAAGGATGGCACATATACTTTGATGGGGCAATCAATCAATTTAGAGTAGGATTTAGGATTATACTCCTAACACTAGAAGGAGAAGTGGTACCAATCAATAAAAAGCTAGCATTCAGGGTTATGAACAATGAGGCAGAATATGAAGTATGTGTACTTGGCATGGAAGCTTTGATAGCTCTAGGACTGACAAAAGTTGAAATATTTGGGGATTCTATGTTAGTAATCAATCAGACAACAGAAGAATGGGAACTAAAAGAGCAACACTTGAGGCCATACTTGAGCCACCTACAACAGCTCGCCTTATCTTTTCGATAATGCAAATTCATCCATCTCCCAGGAAACCATAACCAAATGGTAGATGCACTCACTTCCTTAGCATCAGTATGGGAAGGATCGGCCAAAATGCCCATGAAGCCTCTAATCCTATTCAAATTAGAGCAACCTAGTCACAAATGCCTCAGAATAGCAGAAATGAAAGCAAATAACAAGCCCTGGTTCTATGATATATAGCAATACCTCACAAAGAGAATTTACCTTGAGAAGGCAGTCGAAAAAGATAAAGCAGTCATCCCTTAACTAGCGTCAAAATTCACATCACACCAAGGTGTATTATACAGAAGAACTTCAGATGGGATACAACTCAAATGTCTGGATGAGACAGAAGCTACTAGAGTAGTAGAAGAAGTACACGAGGGTGTTTATGGTCGGCATATGAATGGCATCATTCTAGCTAAGAAGTTAATGAGACAAGGGTTCTTCTAAATGACGATGATGGAAAACTGCATCAGATTCGTAAGAAGGTGCCACAAGTGCCAAATTTATGGGGACATCGACCATCTTCCCCCAATAGAGCTACATTATATCTCTTCTTTGTGGCCCTTCTCAGCATGAGGGTTAGACATAATCAGAGAATTTACCCAACAGCCTCGAATGAACACAAGTTTATCCTAGTAGCAATTGACTACTTCACAAATGGATTGAAGCAGAATCATCCATGAAACTGAGGACAAAACAAGTGGCAAAGTTCACCAGAAAAAATCTATTCTACTGATATGGGATTCCCCATCACATAGTTTTAGATAATAGTGTTTAGTTCTAAGGGGAAGTGAGAGAATTACTAAGGAGTTATAAGGTGGAGCATCATAAATCCTCACACTACTGTCGACGGGCAAACGCGGCGATCGAAGCTGTAAATAAAAATATCAAAAAGATCTTGTCAAAGATGACTCAGACCTACCATGATTGGGTAGATAGACTACCATAAGCGTTATAGGGATACTGAACAACAGTAATAACTTCAACAGGAGCCACCCTTTTTTCACTAATTTATGGATCCGAAGCAATGCTCCCAGTTGAAATGGAAAACAAATCACTACGAATAGCAATTGAATCTAAACTTCCTGAAGAGCAATGGGTCCGACAAAGGCACGATAACCTTACCATCCTGGGAGTTAGAGACTCAAAGCACTGTATCATATGCAGTTATATCAAGCTCGACTGGCTAGGGCCTTCAACAAAAAAGTTAAACACAAGAGTGTGAAAGTAGGAGACTAGGTACTAAAGCAAGCCAAACAGAATGTCTTAAATCCTAGAGGGAAGTTCAGGCCAAACTGGGAAGGCCCATATCTGGTCAAAACTGTTCTATCAAGAGGAGATATCAAGTTGATGGATTCTGAAGGAAATGAGTTCTCTAAGCCTACTAACACAGACTAATTTAAGAAGTACTATGTCTAGAGAAAATATAAAAAAAAACCCGTTGAGTTAAAAGCCGAAAAAAGGCAGCTCGGGCAAAAATTGGGGGATTTCCCGCTAGGTTGAAAACCTGAAAGGGCAGTGATGAGTGCCTAAAATGATGGATTTTGAACACTATATTGCATTTATTTGTTATAATCATAGGTTTTTATCATTTAAAAGCATGATTTGAGGTTATTTGCAACGGGGAGCTAAAATATTAGTAATTTTGTCATTTTATGCATTTTTGGTTTACAATTATACTTGTTACATTACTTTTGTATTGATTTTGTAGGTTTCATATTATTTGGAGCTCATTTGGGAATGAAGCAATGAGGACTTAAAGCTAGGCACTAATTTAGCCAAAGAAAGGGTAAAGAATCAAAGCAATGAGGAGAGGCGATGATTCGAGCTCTAAGATTCGGTGAAGCTTTTGACATCCTTAGAGTCTTATAATGAGAAAGAGGTCTAATATAAAATTGAAGTAGACATCATAAGCTTTTTGAATTAAGCTTACTTGTCAAAATCAAAGTTATTTTTGGTTTTCAAATCTTGAGTCGAAGTCAGCATATATGCAGCTTTTATTTTAGATTGCACAACTCTTAATATTTCAGCCATATCTTGAGCTATAGAGGTCCAATTGAGGTGATTCAAAGTGATATGGAAATATTAATCAAATATCTACAACTTAAATGAAGGAATATTTGCATATTTGATCATATTAAAGGGCTAAAGGGTTAGGTCGTACGACTGTGCGCCTAAGTGCGCAAGACCATGTGCCCTGTAACCAACTTTGGAAATTCAAAAATGATGTTACTGATTTCAAAGGGTTAATAATTTTTAAAAGGTAACTACTTAAAGGGGCTGGAGGCTAGGGTTTTATAAGAGGGAGCAACCAGAGAAATAATGGGAGATACTCTTTGTTTTAGTTTTTACATTTTTTTTTCGAAGAATCAAAACTAGAATTCTGTAGTTCTTTCATTTGATTAGAATAGGGTTTTTGAAGACTGAAGAGAGGAGGCTTCCATTCTAGGGGGTTTTCTTATTCTATTATTTTGTTATTTCAATTTAATTTTTGTAATAATGGAATTGCTTTCTTCTCATTCATTATCTTATATTCTTCTTAATATGTGTGGCTAGATTTTCTAGTTAAGGTTCTTGAATCAATTCAACCATGTGATCAATATAATTTACTCTAAGTTAATAAAAATAGTTCATTGGTTATTACTTTGCTTAATTTCTTTAATGGATTGGCCACCCTTTGTTTGAATCTAGACGATGAGACTTGATTTAGAGATAGGTTTCATTGGGAAAAGAAGCAAATAACCTGTTAATTGTCTATTTAGTTTAGAGACACTTAGATAGTGAATAATGTTAAAAAGCTGAGCTTTAAACTGGGTTAATTGAACTATTAGTAAGTGAGAGTTGTAAATCTAAGATGTCAACCTAGTTGGTTAATCAGAGGTTTGTCTGAGAGGAAGATATGTAATTCTTAAGATTGTTTGCATGATGAACTATGGTATGAATTAGCTTAGAGATTAATTACATCTTTAAAAGGTTAAATTGAGTTTAAGAACCCTAACATTTTCTTGGATTGTGACTCTTTACATTAGCTTTCAATTGCTTAGTTTACTTTATTTCAAAAACCATTTTTGGGTGTCTAAACAAACGAATACTTTAAGTAATTCAATATTTAATTTGCAATCTTTGTGGGGTTGATATTTTTACTACCTAGATGACTCCGTATACTTGCGGATTGTTCGTATTAAGTTTTTAGCGTCATTTGATTTAGACTTTTTATTGGTGGATTGCGGATTGCAAAAATTAATACTGCTAAGAAAATAGTGTTGTTGATTTAGACTTTTTTTTCTCTTTCTTTTTTTGTTGTTTTAATTATGTTTATGGTGTTGCAGGGATTTAACTTGATTTTGAGCTTGAAAAATAGTACACATAAGGAGAAAATAGCAAAGTAGTAGGATTAACGGAAGGGAGGAAGAAAGAAATCCGACTCGAAGGCAACGAGTAGCTAAGAATGGACAAAATGGACAGAGAACTATGAGGGATTATATGATCCCAAATGTCCAAGGTGACCAAACTCCAATTATAAGGCTGAAGATCATAGCAAAAAGCTTTGAGATCAAGCCCGCCATGATCCAAATGATCCAAAATTCACAGTTCAGTGAGTTGCCACATGAGGACCCAATTGGCCACATTACTCGATTCTTGGAGTACTGCTTAACTTTTAAGATGAATGGAATGTAGCCTGAAGCAGTCCACCTTATTCTCTTTCCATTTTCCCTTCTGAATATAGCAAAGAGGTGGTTTATAAGCTTGCTATCCAACTCCATCAACACTTGGAAAGAGCTCTACACAGCCTTCTTCAACAAGTACTTTCCACTAGCTAAAGTACTAAAGATCAGGAATGAAATCAACTCTTTCTATCAAAGAGATGATGAGAGTTTCTATGAGTGTTAGTACAGATTTAAAGATCTTTAAAGGTAGTGCCCACCTCAATTGATACCTTCATGGGATTTAGGGCAATCATTCTACAAAGGTGTCAATCCTTTAGTCCGAGTGAACATAGATGCAGCAGCTGGGGAAACTATCATGTCAAAGATGCTTGAGGATGCTCTAGTCCTTATTGAGGAAATGGCTAATACACAGAGTTTATGGACTAATGAGAGGGCCATATCATGGAAAGGAGGGTCAATTAAAGTTGATGTTTTAACTATGGTGAATGCAAAGCTAGACTTTTTATCAAAAAGGATAGACAAGATGAGTGTTAATGTAGTTTCTACATCTCCATTGTCTTCATTTTATGAGTTGTGTCAAAGGAGGCAACCTACATTTGAATTTTATTTGATGCAAAATTTATCTATAGAGAACATCAGCTATATGAGTAACTTAAATGATTAAAAGTAAAATCCAGTGCATGGTAAAACATATAACCCAAGTTGGAGGAACCATCCTAACTTTTCATGGAGCAACCAAGAGAACAACTAGTGGAGGCCACAAATACCACTAGGTTTTGGAGGTCAGAATGCACAACAACCTCAATTGCATTTTTAACAAAATAAGAGTTCATCTTCAATGGCTTCATTAGAGAGAAAGATAGAGAAGTTTATGGATATGATTTCAGCAAAAATGAGTCAACAAGATGAAGCTACAAAGAGGTTGGAGGGCATATTTAAGCAACTGTATCAGGACACTCAACTCATATTCAGAAATCACTCTTCTTCTATTCACAATTTGGAGATGCAAATAGGGCAATTGTCAAATTCTTTGTCAATAAGAAATCAGGGTTCATTGCCAAGCAACAATGAGAAAAATCCTATAGAATATGTAAAAGCAATCACCTTAAGAAGTGGAGCAGAGGTCCAACCCCTAAAGGCAATAGTGGAATATGAAGAAAAGAAGAAAGAAGAGGAAAAAGAACAAGAATATGAGTGGGTTGAAGTGCAAGTGGATAAGGAGCTAGAAGTAGAAGAAAAGAGTAAAGAGCAGCCAAAACCACCACCAATAAAGCCTTATAAACCACCAATGCCATTTCCACAGAGACTAAAGAAGCAAGAGCATGTTCAGTATGTTCAAAAGTATACAAGGTTTTTGGAGACACTCACAGACCTACACATAAATATACCTTTAGTCGAAGTTATAGCTCAAATGCCCAAATATGTAAAATTTTTGAAAGAGCTCATCTCTAGCAAAAAAAAAGCTATAAAGGTATAGAACTATCACTCGTTACAAAGAGTGTAGTGCCATAATTTCAAGAAATCTTCCACTAAAGTGTAAACATCCAGGCAGTATTGCTATTCCTCTCTATTGGTACTTTAAATTTTATAAAGGCTCTTTGTGATTGAGGTGCTTCTATTAATCTAATGCCTTTATCTATTTAGCTTAGATTGGTTGAAGCTAAGACTACCAGCATGTTTTTATAGCTTGCAGACAAAACTATCAAGAAGCTGAAAGGTATATTGGAGAATGTGTTAGTGAAGGTAGGGAAGTTCGTCTTTCCAGTAGATTTTATGGTACTTGACTTTGAGGAAGATAAGAATGTTCCCTTGATTCTTAGTATGCCTTTTCTATATACTTCAAAAGCTATAATTAATGTTTATGATGGGACACTGACATTGAGATTGGGGGATGAAAGTTGTCAGTTTGATATCTATCAAGGTATGAAATATCCCTCTTATGATAATTTTTGTATGTGAATTGATATTGTTGATGATTGTGTGAATGAAGTCTAACGAAGGAGGTTAGCAAACTCTTGTGATTTGGAAATATAGAGAATTGTTTACAAATACATTCTTTTAAAGAAAAAGGGTCTCTCAAACATCAAAACCCAATAACCCAATGTGAACTACCTTTAAACATAGAACCCATACCCCCCCTCTATTGAAAAACCGCCAAAGCTTGACCTAAAACCTTTACCACCTCATTTGAGTTACACTTTCTTGAAAGAGAGTGAGACATTACCTATAATTATGCCAGCTAAACTCAGTGAGAAGCAGGCTATTTCATTGGTGAATTTGTTAAAAAAGAGCATCAAAGCTTTGAGACTGGAGAATAAGTGTTACAAAGAGATATATAAAGAGAAGAAAAAGAAGTGGCATGATGAAAATATGAGGAGGAAACATTTTTAAAATGGAGATAAAGTGTTACTTTACAACTCTAGGTGGACACTATTTCCAAAAAAGCTCAAGATTAGGTTGTAAGGACCATACACAGTGTCCTAAGTCTTTCCTTATAGAGTTGTTGAATTGATGAACAAACAAGGAGAGAAGTTCAAGGTTAATGGGCAAAGATTAAAGATGTATCATGGAGGCAAAAAGGTGGATTTCCACCAAGTTGCCTATTTGATAGATCCAAGCAATTAGAGCATGCAATGGTCTAGCTTAAGGACCTTAAACAAGCGCATCTCGGGGGCTCAACTAAGCCTTCTATTTTGTTTAATTTGATTTCTTTATTAATTTTATTTCTCATTTAATTTTCTTTTTTTTCATTTATTTTAAAAACTCATGATTTTCCCCTTAACAATTGTTTTTCAAGAAAATGAAGATAAGGAGGAGCACTAGAAGAGTTTTGTGAGTTTAATTTGTGTGGAATGTTGATTAGTGAGATGTACAAGTCATAATTGGGATGCATTATTTGAACATGTTGTGAAATGTGCTTTTGTAGCAATTATTTTGGTGGAAAATTGCATCATCATGTCGCACGACCATGGACATTTGGTGCACAACCGTGCATGTAGCAGCATCGTAGTTCCCTATCAGGTCGTGCGGTCATGCAAAATTTGTGCATGGCCATGCGCCTTGCATGGCCATGTGCATTTTGTGTATGGCCATGCGCCTGCTGCTCTCCCACTTTTGATAAGACGCGAAACTCACTTTTAAGTGGAACTTTTCCACTTCATAATTATCCACTACTACAACTCTTATATTTTTTTTAATTTCTTGAAACAATGAGGACATTGTTGATTTTAAGTGTAGGGGAGTGAGTTGAATTTTGTTGTGTAATTTTTTATGTCTTTTTGTGTTTTATTTTGAGTTATTTTATGTTTGGTGATCATGCATTTCATTATTTAAATTTTTTTATGCATATAGGTTATTAGGAATTGTCATGCATATCATTTGAGAATTTACAAGTCATTCCTGTAATGAGTGAGATTCATTATGTGAAGCTTTCTTGAAAAAGTGCAATAATCTCTCATTAATGCTTTATTTTGAATTCGTTAAGCTAGAGGAATAATTTGTAGTTAAGAATTTTTGAACTTTAATGAACTTAATGCTTACTTTCTTATTGAATGATTGAACTTATATTCTTGATGTTGTAAAAAAATAATTGTAAGTAAAGATTAAGGTCTAGTCAATGTTGGTAGGTTCTTACATGTCTTGGAAACAATTTAAAAAGAAAGTGAGATGGAGAGTAAAACGCACTCACTCAATAAATTTCTTAGAGTTTGCTTTGAAGTGTATATTTGCATAGGCTCTATCTACTCCATTGCTCTAATAAGAGTATGAGTGCTCTAATAAGAGTATGAGTGTCCTTTAAGGTATCCACACTGAGTACTACAAGAAAAGTGGGGGATCACTATAATTGGGAAACCTTCATGAGAAATTAAATGAGAACATAACAAGGAACCTTGTAAGTTGAGAATGTGGCTAGCTAGAAACTAGAATGATCTTTCCTTGCTTTCGTTTTTCTCCAAAATTAATAGTTTATTTTCATAAATTCAATAAAAAAGTTTGCTTTCCACACGGTAAATTTTATATCTTTCACCTTAATTTATTGTTTTAGTTTATGAATTATGAAGTTTTGTATCAATGGAAGATTAGAGTGGTTATTCAAGTGAAGCTAACTAATGGTTTTCATTCATTATATGAATGAGGTTTGCTTGAGGACAAGCAAAGTTCAAGTGTGGGGGAATCTTGATGAGTGCCTGAAATAATGGATTTTGAGCACTATAAAGTTTCCTTTAATTGTTATAATAATAGGTTTTTATCATTTAAAAGCATGATTTAAGGTTATTTTAAATGGGGAATTAAGATATTAGTCATTTTGTCATTTTATGCATTTTTGGTTTTCAATTATACTTGTTACATTGCTTTTGTATTGATTTTGTAGGTTCCATATTGTTTGGAACTCATTTGGGAATGAAGTAATGAGGAATTAAAGCTAGAAGCTAATTTGGCCAAAGAAAGGGCAAAGAATCGAAGTAATGAGGAGAGTGGCTAATTTGACCTCTATGATTCAGTGAAGCTTTTGACATCCTTAGAGTCTTATAATGAGAAAGAAGTCTGCAATACAGTTGAAGTAGATATCTTAAGCTTTCCGAATTGATCTTACTTGTCAAAATCAAAGTTTGTTTGGGTCTTCAAATCTTGATTCAAAGTCAGCACATATGCAACTTTTATTTTAGATTGCACAACTCTTAGTATTTCAGCCATATCTTGAGCTAAAGAGGTCCAATTGAGGTGATTCAAAGTGATATGAAAATAATAGACAAATATCTACAATTATATGATGTAATATTTGGTTAATTCAATCATTTTAAAGGGCCAAAGAGTCAAGTCGCATGGTTGTGCGCCTAAGTGTGCATGACCATATACCCTGTAACCAACTTTGGAAATTAAAAAATTATGTTGCTGATTTGGAAGGGTTGATGATTTTTAAATGGTAACTACTTAAAGAGGCTGGAGGCTAGGGTTTTATAAGAGGGAGCCACCAGAGAAATAATGAAAGACACTCTTTGTTTTAGTTTTTTTATTTTTTTCGAAGAATCAAAACTAGAATTCTCTAGCTCTTTTCATTTGATTAGAATAGGGTTTTTGAAGACTGAAGAGAGGAGACTTCCATTCCAGGGTTTTTTTTTATTATGTTGTTTTGTTATTTCAATTTAATTTTCATAATAATGGAATTGCTTTCTCCTCATTCATCATCTTCTATTCTTCTTAATATGTGTGGCTAGATTTTCTAGTTAGGGTTCTTGAATCAATTCAACCATATGATCAATATAATTTACTGTAAGTTAATAAACATAGTTCATTGGTTATTGCTTTGCTTAATGTCTTCAATGGATTGGCCACCCTTTGTTTGAATCTAAATGATGAGACTTGATTGAGAGATAGGTTTCATTAA
>CATIWM010657414.1:0-11876 GCA_949671775.1 Mallotus repandus
TACAAAACTATCTTAATCATGTTTTTATTATATAACAAAGTTTGCTCTTTTAGTCCCCTTTAGTGCTCTTTTTAGCCCAATTAGTGGTAGACTAATTAGAATGTATGGCATCACCAATTAAGCTGCTCGAGTTTTAAAGACATTTTCCAAAAGTTATTGAAGAATGGTATTGCTTTTAATCATTCATGTTGATTAGGATCATAATGCAAACATCACTAATACGTACCAATACATGAAAAGTTCACTAGCATTAAAATTATATGATAAATATAATTAAATTTATTTGTATTAAAATATAATCTAAAAAGAAAAATTATAATTAACTCAAAAAGTTGGCTTAGTTGTGTAAAATTTCACAAAATCTTTGTGAGAAAACATTTTAAAGTAAGCAATTTTGTATTTAATTTCTCATCAGATTAATTTTTTTAAAGTCTATACCAACTTGGAAATCTCAATAAAATTTATTTTTTCATCAAATGTGGTGTGAGAATACTTCGTAATATTTTCAAAAATTATAATTCATAATATTTTTGATGAAATAAAAATTTAAGTGCTATTATTTTTTATATTAATTGAAGCTAACCAGCAATTTTTTAATGAATCTAGCATATACAAATTAAATTACATACTCAATTTAAAAGTTGAGCTTATGGTACATTAACATCACCAGGAAAACCAACTGGTGCTTTTTTTTTCAACAACATTCTCTGCAAATTGCAATATTCATACTGTCACTCAAGTCTGGTGGGCCAATTGTCTTCAAACATATTCGCATTTCTGCGATCACTTGTCATCAAATTATACATATATTCTATAGAATGAAGATTGGATATATATTATTTCCAAAAAAAAAAAAAAAAAAAAAAAAAGAAGATTGCATATATTCATTACAAATTAATATACATGAAAACAACTTGATTATGCTAAACCTCAAAGAAAAGAATTGAATGGTTATGAAGATATAGTGATTAATATATATATATATATACACACTAGAGAGATGCTTGGATTTCTTCCAAGCTTCTAAATGTCTTTATACTTGTCTTAATAATCTAGCTAATAATTTATGCCTACCTTATGTTTTACTTCAAAATGAATAATGTTTGTATTAGTGCCTGTATATCATATAGTATAAAAATAATTACCCACAGTTTCTCTAATAATTAACCAACCCATCAAGCATAACTAGAGAATCATCTTTTTTTTTCAACTAATTGAGATAATTAATTTTTAATACCACAAGAGGAGATAGAAGGATGGGGGGTTCAAATCCTGCTCTTATCAATAGGATGTTCACACATTTTGTTACTTAAACTACTTGTGGAGGACACCAACTAATTAAGCATAACTAAAAAATCATTTTTTGCTTTTTTTTTTTGCAACTAGTAAAAATAGTTAATTCCTAACACCATAAAGGGTAAAGAAAAGGGATGGAGTATTCGAACCCTTTTTTACTCAACATGATATCCACACCGTTTACCATTTAATGATATATATATATATATATATATCTATAGGAAATAAATTACAATAAATATATATATATGCGCGCATGTACACATTTGTGCATCTTAAATATGTTGTTGGTACAAGAGTGACAATTTCAAAGTTTAGAAGGCACATTCTTCTTATAATAAAAGAAGAAAATGAAATATTAACGCTATGTATGGACTTGATTTTAAAGAGGGGAAAAATTACATTAAGGTAGTGGGGGCAACCACCATTTTCAATATGATGGATACTCTTGCAACTACTTTAGTGTTATTTTGAATTGAAAATGATTAAATTTATTTCGAATTTTGATTTAATTTTTAATTATATCTCATTTTTAAAATTATATCAATTTAATTATTTAATTTTAAAATTATATTAATTATATTATATTTTAATTTATGTATTTAAATGTATTTTAAAAATAACTTTTTGATTCTTATAAAATAAATTTATTTATTAAATTTTTTTTCTTATCTTTTAATAAAAAAATAAAATATAAAAGAACATTTCAAATTAATCTTACCACTTTCAAAATAATCTTAATAATTAATTTTAAAATATTTTCATCAAATTAATTTTTTTACATTATTTTATATATGAAAATTTTTATATTTTAATTTTTCTAAATTTTATTTCTTGACTTCCAATTGTATTATTTAAAAATTTTCTAATAAAAATTAAACACAAATACAAAAAATTATTTTTTAACAATAAATTTATTTTTTGCATTATTTTTCTATATACCTACTTACTCAACTTTACTATTTACTTGCTCAACTTACAGTTACAAAAATTACTATTACCACTGATCACTCTTTTATATAAAGAAATGATGTAAGAAATGCACCCAACATATAGTTTAGAAAAAAAAAAACAAATAAAAATTCAAAATAAAGATTAGAGAGGGGTGTGTAGAAGAGATGAGAATGAAATGTTGGATGGAGAGGGTGAAAGGTTGGTGGCAACATCACATGGAATATGAGTTGGAGGTATTCAGCTCATCATCACATAGTTATATGGTCGACAGGTGGGTGTGTGTTGTTGAACAACAAGCTACACCCTTAATTATTAGCTTATATGTATACATATTTTTAAAGATTTGGTTGATGGATTTACAGATTTTACAGTTTGGATCTTCCCTTAATGCCAAGCAGCAAGCACCACCCTCCTAGCCTAGCTAACTCTTTTTATGGCCTTGCTGTTATGGAATTTTAAGCTTGTATAGTATATATAAATGTTGCTTTTCAACATTAGATTCCAATCATTTCATTTCTTTAGCATGACTATGATAGAATGTGTAATTTATTATTGCATTTTGATTTTAATAATGTATTCTAACTTTCTGTTATTGAAGCAAAATGTCAACTTTTGCACTTTCAATTGTATATATCATAAAGTAAACCATTTCAAAAAATAAATACTCAAGTACCAACGGATTGTTCTCATTTAAATAATATTTTAAATTTGAGAACATTAAATAATTGTTAGAAAATTTTTATTATTTTTATAATTTTGTTCGAATCATATTAAACTAATGAGAGTTTGAAATTGTGAAAATCAATGGTTTAGATAAAAAAATAAAAAAATAAATACTCAATTATATTGAACTATTACTAATTAATTAAAAAATTTAAAATATTAAAATAATTCATCTCTAATGTTTAATTATAAAATATATTTTAGCTACGTTTAATTATATATGAATTATATATTGTATACTTGGTCAAAAAAAGAAATTATATATTGTATACTAATTCAAAGAAACGAGTATGCACATGTGCTTCCCTGAAGTTGATTGTATACTCCATATAATTGATTAGGTAAAAAGAGAAAAATGTTCTAATATTAAATTCATGACCTTATCCACAATCATATATATATATATATATATATATTTCAACTTTTATTTTAGAATATATGTATATGTGTATATTTCAACTATGACAGTATTAATTTGTCATTTTTAATTTAATATAATATTTGATGAATCGATAGTTTAATATACCATATATATTTAATTCAAAATCAACAATTTCAACTAGAGGAAATAAAGTTATTTTTTTCTCAAATAAAAAAATTATATACATAATTCAATAAGTTAGAGGAATAGTAACTCATTTTGTCATTAAAAAGTATAATAATTTCTATTTAAAAAGTATAAAATTCTATTTAAAAAATATAAAATTCGAATCTTACTACAATAAAAAGTACATTGTTAGGTAAGGAATATTTATGTAAACTTGTAAACTTAAAAAAGTGGTAACTACATTGGATGCCAATATAGTCAAATAATTAAAGCTAATTTTATCAAAATTAAGAAATTAATAAGATTGGTTAATGTAGTAATAATGGGTTTTGAAAAATCAAAATATTCCCTCATAGATAGCTCTTAGCTGTTGACTTACGTTAAAAAAAATTGTCAAAAAAAAAGACATTTTTTTAATATATATAAATATAAATGAAATAAAAAAAAAAAAAGTCGAGCGCCATCGTGACCATGAAGACCTGGAGAGAGTCCACCAAATCGTACGGCTAACGCACGGCGCAATACGTGGTCCGATAAATCCGGATACTTTGGGTCCCACTTCTTTTTTTTTTTCTTTTTTTTTGTGCGTCAAAACTCTTGAAATTTGGCGGGTACATATAGTCGCTGGTTTCCACTCTAAGAAAGTTGTATAACATGTTATAACGAATTAAGCACTTTTCGCACGTAATTTATCTAATATAAAGTTATCAGGGGACTATTTTTATTTAAATTAATTTTTTTTTAAGCGTATATAGATATAAAAAAAAAAGTATATGAATATGAAAATTTAATTTTAATTTAAGCATTTATCTTTTAAATTAAAGTATTTAAATAACACAAACATAAAAATAAAGATACAAATAAAAAAAATCTACCAACTAAAATATTTATATATTATAATTATAATATATACAATTGCATTAAATAGTTATTGTTTTTATAATTCTGCCTATGATAACACATTTTTTCTAGTGGATAATTTGAACTACCTTTTGGTGTGTTATACTTGACCAATTTTACTTCTTTTTATACGTCAAGAAGCAAAACAGCTGTTCTATAATTCTACTTGTCAATCGAGTTAAAAAGAAGCACTAAGATTGGGGTCTTGCTTGCTTAACATCAAGAGCTGGAGATCACTACAACTGCAGTACACACATTAACTTTTTTTTTTTTAATTGAGAAATTATATAATTTTAGTATCGATAGATTGTATAATAGGGGATAACCTTTCTTTTTTTAAACTAATAATAGCAGAAATTGAATCATACACTTCATAATGTTTTTAAACAACAGTTATTATTTGATTACTCTCTCACAAAAAATACATACATTAACTTTAATTTTGCATACCATATACCACATTTATTAATTTAACTATTAAACACTTAAAAATATGCATAATAAATTTTACCGTCAAATGTGATATAGATGAAATACATAATTTTTTTTTTTTGCACCACACCAATATCCAAAATTTATTAGATTCTAACCAATATGATTCGACCCGAATAGAACTATAAGGATGACAACGAAAATGCATAATTTTTTTTAAGGTACAAACATCAACAAGTAAATTTCAAAAAGATCAACGAGTACTTGATAGTATAATACATAATTGGTTTTAAGTGATAATTATCCATTAAAGATATATATAAATTTTTTTGGACTTGATAGCTATTTTAAATCATGATAATTTTCATCAAAAGTTTCATAACTTATTAAAATATTCTATTTTTAAACAGTACGATAGGATATACAATGTTCATCTAAAGAAATGATCAAATCATGTTAGATTATCATAAATACAAATCAAAATAGCCCCACAATTCCCTCCAAATTCAAGCCCACCACCTTCAATTCAATGTGGAGGGAAAAAAAAATCAAAAAGGAACTAAAAGCAAAGCAAAGCAAAGGAAAATGTTGGGACAGAGCCTGCAATCAATGGCACAACTTGGAATTGAAGCAAAGCCGTTTCATATCTGCCCTGATTCTTCCTTTCTTTTTTTGGTATATATTATCTTTTCATTTTCCTGATATACCCTTGCCTTTAAACAAAACCTTGACGATATTTTACCCAAAAAGCACAAAACTTTAAGGGCATTTCTGTCAAAAATTCAAAAGGTGAAATTAATTACCAGCAGTAAAAACTTGAAGGAAGTTGAAATGGGTGTAAAAAGATAAATGCTTTAAAATTAATTAACTAGAGAACAAAAAAACAGCACTAATTAAGGGTGATAATTGAGGATTTTTATTTATTTTTACTTTTTTGACAATTTCATGCCCTCTTTTGCCTCCATAAATACCAGTCCACTCTTTGGCTTCTCTTCACATCCCAAAAATCCCTATTTCCCCCCCTCTTTTTCTCTTCCCTCTTTAGAGCTTAGTTAACAGTGGTAGATATAGCAATGGATGTTAAGGGTGCAATTTGTTTTCTGCTGTTTGTGCTGTTTTTGAGCCTTGTTGATGCAAGAATTCCTGGTGCTTACTCTGGTGGATCTTGGCAGAGTGCCCATGCTACTTTCTATGGTGGCAGTGATGCCTCTGGAACAATGGGTACTTCCATTTTTTTAGCTTTTCATGCCCTTTTCACTTGCAATTCTTGTTTAGCTCATCATTTTGATGACTGGGTATATACATACATATGTATTGTTTGATTCACATTCCTCTGTTCTTGGCTCTCTGTTTTTTGCATGATTGACCCAAGATTTCTTGCTGCATTTTCCATATTATAAAACATACACTAAGAATGTTTACATTGTGCACCAAAATCATCCATTTGCCATTAAAAAGCTTAAAAAACTCACCACAATTTTGCAAATCATTTGTTTTTTTTTTTGGGCTAATTGGACTCTGACCAGATTTTGAACTCACGCGCCTCGAAGTTCTGAAATAAAACATAATTCTGTAAATCAACGAAAGCCCATTTTCATGGATGATCCTATTTATGTGGTGTAGGTGGTGCTTGTGGTTATGGAAACCTGTACAGCCAAGGCTACGGCGTGAACACTGCAGCATTAAGCACAGCTCTGTTCAACAATGGACTTAGCTGCGGTGCTTGCTTTGAACTCAAGTGTGCAAATGAGCCACAATGGTGTCATGCTGGCAGCCCATCAATCTTTATTACAGCTACAAATTTTTGCCCTCCTAACTACGCTTTGCCTAGTGATAATGGTGGTTGGTGCAATCCTCCTCGTCCTCACTTCGATCTCGCCATGCCCATGTTCCTCAAGATCGCTGAGTACCATGCTGGCATCGTCCCTGTCTCTTATCGCCGGTAAATGACTTTTCCTTTGTTTACTCCTTTTCTCTTGTGATTTCTTTGCATATTTTTAGAAAATTACCCACAAATTAACTCTCTGTAGTAAAATATTTGGGCTATGAATTTTGACAGTGAAAGAAAGGAATATATTAAAATGTTGGCAAATTATACCAAAGTTTATTGGTTTAGCAAGCAGTTTGATTTTTTTTAATAAAAAATTAAATTAAATTTTTTTATTTATAGAAATATATTTTAAAAGAATTTTACATCATATATAAATATTAAAATAGTCTTTTAAGTATATGTGATTACCGGATATGGAAAATTTATTTCCAAATTTAAGTGTAGAATAACCAACGGGTGTGATATAATATTTTACATATAGGTAAAAATATGATGACATGGTATCACATGATAAAGATCTTTTTAAAATCTGTTAATTATGCTATAATTTGATTAAAATTTAGTAAATTTTGAAAAGTTAAACTTTATTATTAATATTTAAGATTGTGTTTTTTTTTTAGGAAAAAAAGCTCTTTCGAGTCAATTTACTAGAATGGTTCATTTTATTTTACAAGAAAGAATCACTCTTTGTTCCCAAATTGCATGATAGATTAACATCAACTATCAAGCAACATTGAGTTGGGGATAAATTCTATGACTATAAAATTTCAAGAATACACTTCTAAAAATTTTCATCTTTTTTTTTTGGGTGTTATAGGGTACCATGTAGAAAGCATGGAGGAATCAGGTTCACAATCAATGGCTTCCGTTACTTCAACTTGGTTTTGATCACCAACGTCGCAGGTGCAGGAGATATTGTGAAGGCTAGTGTGAAAGGCTCAAAGACTGGTTGGATGTCCATGAGCCGTAACTGGGGTCAAAACTGGCAATCAAATTCTATTTTGGTTGGACAGTCACTTTCTTTTAGGGTCACAGGCAGTGACAGACGTACCTCCACTTCTTGGAACATTGTCCCCTCAAATTGGCAATTTGGTCAAACTTTCACTGGAAAAAACTTCAGGGTCTAAATTTGTAATATTTCAAATTTCCTTTTTTTTTTGGTCAACTTTTGTTAAAGGAGATGATGGGAGTGAGTTCTTTTGATGGGGTAAAAGGTGAAAAAGTGAAATGTAAGAGAAGTTGAAGAGGTTGCAAAGAAAAGATAAATGTAGCCCGCAGCTTCAAATTTACCATATAATTTTATATATAGAAATGATATTTAATTGTCTTAATTGTGTGGTCCATGTGTGATTATAGAAAAAATTTTGCCTTTTGGTATCTAATTATATGAATGATATATAATTTCACAATTTTGCAGTATCATTTCTCCATTTTTGTCATTTAACTATTCAATTTTTTGTCAAGAATTTATCATTTGGTTAGCAATTTGAGTTAAAAAGAAAGGGTGTGTTGTCTTTCTTTTGTTTGGTTGGAGAGGATTGGATGAAAAGGGGTATGGAATGTACAAAAGCTTGTCCAAGTTGAACCAATTGGCTCTGTTTTCTAACTTTTGCTTTCCTCCACTCTTTTTTCCCTAAAAAATTAAAAAGCAAAAGCTTCCCTTGTTGAATACATTTCCCTAAATGAAATGTAAATGTTTTTTTAAATTGGCAAAATTTTAATGGAGAGCAGAATCTCTTTACTTGCAATGCACTTTTGAATCAATCCATGATCTAGTTAACCATTTGGAGGTGTGAACATTAGAGCATGCAAGAATCCATGGATAAGAATATAAAAACTTATCTACACCCAAATAGTCCATTTTTGGAGAGAGAGTTAGAGACATCAAGTCAAATTCTCCAATTAGACATGTTACTCCTTGCTAAATTCATCATTCATTTTGACCTTTTATATGCTTCATGCAAAAGGACAAGGAAAGGAAGGAGAAGCAAAAAGTTATACAGGGTAAAAGCAAACAACATGTGATGCTCAAGACCATTGTAGATGCAACCATCTGCAATGTTTGAAAATGAACTCATTATTGAATAGAAAAATGCCACAAATATAGAAACAATAATATCAACCATGCAAAAAATTCTAACCTAGAAACCTTTCCCATAGCCTATGCTGCTAGAGTTCAATAATTCTTTTGAGACCTTGCAATTTGGTTCTTTTTAGGCATCTATAATGCAACTGAAGCAACAACTTGTGCCTTCGGTGGAATCTTCACCAAGCCAATGACAAAAAGTACTCTCGAAAATTATCAGAGTGCGCGAGCCAAGTAGGCTATAGCTCTGCCTGTGAATCCTACCAAGAATTGCTTGTTTTCCAATTGGGTATAGAGCATTTGCAGGATCTGACTAATACCAAAATGCATATAACCAAGAATGCAACTGTCTTCTCATTGAACTGACAGTCCGCACCAGGTCAGGATGTACCATAGCAGCTGAATCATGGTTTGTTTTCTTTTTTAAATATTGGCTAACCAGGTCAGGATGTGCACCGTAGCAGCTGAATCATGATTTGTTTTTTTACAAAAATTGGCTATCTCATACAATCAAAATTTTTGCAAGCATTGGATTAAAACTGTCTGTTGCTTAATTTTACATTTACATTTTACACTACAATTCATAACAGTGTATATGTAATTCTAAAAAGTAATCATAGGTCGACCGAATTTACATTCCACCTAAAATCCACTTAAAATCTGGGACTTCTGAGATTGATTGCAGGTGGAGCAGCCACTTCACTTCAGCCTTTCACCTCATTCCACTATTCAATAATCACTATGCCAACATTATTTGCATTCTGAGAAAACATTCCAACAAAGAATGTAAAAAATAGCACTCTATTCTTTCAGTCACATGTCATGACAGGCTGACAGCCAAGAATATCATGAATAAAACAAGCATAGAGTACAAATTACTGGAAGGATCAGGAGCACAACCATGTTAAAGTCTTAATGGAAATTAAGATTTAAATGTGCACAAACAAATATAACATTCAAAAAAAAAAAATGGAGATCATCAAAACATGAAAAACCATGTCAAGCTCTTCTCAGGGCAAAATGAAGAAAAAACAATATGAATTTTGCTTTGAAAAATTGAACAAGTAAATGAGCAAAGCCCTCAGATCTCATAGCTTCAAATAATCATTCACGGTTATAGTGCAAATGGCTTCCGTCAAAAGCCTTCAAACACCACCACAATGCCTGAAAATGTGTGTATGTGTGTGTGTATATGTATAATGAGAAAGAGAAAGAGAAGGAGGTGGTAGCAATAGTGGTGGTGATTGAAGTCTAATGAACTAAAACATCATTTGCAACCGTTCAATACAGTTTATGTTGTGCATCATTGGGCACTGCATAGATAATCAACCAAATAATTTACAGAATTCTACTTCCACATGTACAACAATTTATATACCTTAAAGTGATAAAGAAATGATTTGCTAAATACCACCAAGAAGCAGCCTATGTATATATATATCTTAACTACACAATGTTGGGAATCATTCAGGCATAAAATCAAACATCTTGAGTGCAATGTGAGATGGGATTTAGTAGATGAAATGGGATAAAAAAACGCCCACCATCTGTGGATTCCATCCCTACGGTTGTCTGGCCGCTGCCTAATTTACACACCCAATTCGACCCAAAAGCAGATTTCTCCGCTTCCAGAACAAAAAAGGGTAGCAATCAGGCTTTCAATATCTGCACCGTTGCTCAATGAGGAATCAAAGACAAAACATATGCTTCCTCACAACAAAAACAACACATGCAAATCAACAGTCACAGAACCAATATTTATAAACAAATCAATCAAGTATTAAAATCAGGGTTCATATCAAGTGTAAAAGATTAAAAGAGCCGTCATCGTGGAGGTTAAAAAAAAAACCCAAATTGAAATAAAAGGATTAATCAAAGAAGAAATGCAAATCGGAGAGATACACCAAAGCCTTACTCTTGAAAAGAGTGGCGGCGTAAACTCTCTTCTTCTTTGCATTTCTTCTTTGATTTTACACTTCTAACCAAAATGGGTGTTTTTTTTTTGGTATTGATCGAACCCACTCAAGCCTCTCTCTTTCAAATCACAACCCATTAGCTTACATACAAATTCAATAACAAATGATTCAAAGACATAAAAAATACTGCAGCTTGCGTAACAGAAACCCTAGAATAGCATATTTTGTAGCGGCGAAAGATGGGAGATAACCGAAGAATAAGGGAGTGGAAGTAGGGCTTTTCAACTGTATTTTTATAGTGTTAAGTGTGTGTTGCTGCGGCTTTTGTGAGCCCATTTTCAAAAGCCCATTCACCTAATTATTGTTGCATGCAAAATAGAGAAATTAATTTCTTTTGAACAATAAGAGTCAAAGAGGAGGTAGGTGGGAGAATAGTGAGAGAGTATAGAGAAATTAATTTTCTAACTTGCAACATAGAGCATTTGATTAGCTAATTTTTTAAATTCTGACTAATTTAATTTGAGCCGGATTAAATTAAAAAATCGGTAAAAAAATTTTAACATATATATTATATGTATATATATATGGTAATAGCAATTATTAGAGACATCATTTGTGTTACGTATCTTTTAAGAATTGACACTTGTTTAGAGACATCATTTATTATTTAAGCTCTTTTTATGTTCATATTTTTACTTTTTTGTAAATAATTTAATTCAAAATTTTCAATTTTTTACTTAATTTATCTTAGATTTAACAAATATAAATTATATAAAATTTATTTATTTTATATGTTTGTATTTTTATGATTAAAAAATTTAAATTATTATTTACTTATTATGCATTTACATGATTTTAGAGAAATAAAATATACATGCTAATTTTTTTATATAAAACATGCTAAAATTGTATGATTATTTAATTTTAATACTAATAATGAAATTCATCAATAAGTGTATCAAAGTTATTTATGCTTAAATTTTGGGATCTTTACATAAATAGGCAAAAAATAAAAAAACTTTCAAAAATATTGTTGACTTGAAAACTTTCAAAAATATTTTTTTTAACTTTTTTTTTTTAAATATAGTCCACTCCCCTTGCCATTAGTATTTTTTTTTTCAGCATTTTTTCCTTTTTACTTATTTTTTCAACTTTTTTACTTATACTTTTTTTTTAATATTTTATTTATTT